>JAQIXW010003934.1:0-12337 GCA_034700685.1 Willowsia buskii
TTTTTTTCCAGTCAGTCAACCACCTATACAGCCAAGCAAAGGTGAAATAAAGGGGAAAAACTTTTTTTCGAGTTGTGATGATTGATTGGTTTTTTAAGCTAAAAGGGTCGTCGTCATTCTACTGTCGCTGTTCTTTTCAAGCAGCCAAAAAAACTGTTTCAAGTTTTATTGACTACTTTACCGTCATCATGATGATCTTCTAAAGACAGCTTCCTTCTTATGTCTCATTGTGTATACATGTGAATCTTGAAGGAATTTATAACTTTACTGTACAAGTGGAAGGATAAAATGATGGATATTATGTTCCAGTGAATTTTTCAGGTGCATTTTTAGCATCCTATATCGGCATAAGCTTCCTCAATCACCTCATCATCATCAGTCAGTCAGTCAACCATAATAAGAAGCATACTGAGAGAGGCAATCATTTACTCTGAATATAGTGTACGGTTACATACCACAGGTGCCCATATCAATTTGTTATATCGTAACCCCAACTCTTCTTCTCCAGCTATAAAAAAATATCTGTGCTACCGAACGAATAGAATCATTTTTTAAACTAAAAAGATGCATTCCAGTAGCAAAACTAAACTCCTTGCAACCAAACAATCATGCAGCTTTACATTCGTTTGTTTCGGAGGTTGGCTGTCATGAAATCGTCTTTACAGAAAAGAGAAATAATGTGGGTCACAAAAATGATTGGAGAGTGAGAGATAAAAAAATTGAGAATTTTGTTTTTCTTTGCATCTGGACGTTTCTTCTTTATCAGGATTAAAGTAGGCAAAAAGGGTCCTCGTCTCTTGACTTCTCACGAGTGATTGTCTGCTGTTATCATCCATAACTCTCTTTCGTGTCTTTATTGTTCTGTACCATATTGATAAGCGTGATATATTTCATGGAAAATGGGAGTATTTCCATGAAGAGGAGAGACGAGGTACCATCATTTCATTTTACTTTGTGTGCTTTTTCTCATATTTTGTCCATCTCATATCATATCCACTTATACGCATGTAGTTTATACTCCCATAAAATCTGTAAATCTTTGTCCTAAACAAATGATCTTTGCATTCTTATCATCATCGTCATTCAGTATTTTATTTTTTCTGAATACTTTAAATTTGACCTGCTGTCTCTAAAAAGTCATGACATATATACAATGTTAGGTACGTAGTACCTAGTTCGGTTCCAGCCTTTGAGTGACGTACAAAACTTTGTGATCATTTCCAATTTTGAGTGAACGTTTAAAATTTCGTTGCTTGGAGTATCACATGCAAATGACGCATATACTTAGTTGACTGTAATTCCAAACTGTGAAAACAAAATGACTTATGACACCACTCTAGTAGAATATGTTCTTTTCATAGGAGTAATGGTTGGTTTTATTGGGGACTGGGATGACTCGGAGAATATTATGTTTAAATAAACTTTATTTACATTGACTTTTGAACATTACGTGTATATCATTTTATGCATTGCATTTATTTATGCACAAATCCAGAGTCACCAGTTTTAGTACTGCGGAGTGTTTTGCTAAAGTCGGCATAAGAAAACGATCAAGTGGAAAGAAAGAGAGATAGCTATAAGTGGAAAATGATTGAGGAAGAAGAAAGGAATAGGAATCACAGCCGTGGTGGTAGTGATGATGATGATTACGTTACGATAGTGTTGCGCAGGCAAAAGGCAAGAATAAACGTGTAAAGTTGAACCTCTTCTTCCACTTCTTTTGCTACATAATTTCACGATCCTCATGTCCATACCGTAACAAGATTCCAATTCATCACACATGGCTGATTCCTCATCTTCTTCTTCATGTTCGACGTGTCTTGTTCTTTTTGACTGTTATGATAGACCAGTGCATACATGCTCATCTTCAGAGAAAAAAAGAGGTGTACACTCGAGCTATAGGGAGGCTTGTCTATGAGAATCCCGTCTCCTTTTAAAGACTTTTTGCCTTTTTACTACCTGTTTGCGTACCTTTTTTTCAATATGAAAGCAAAATAATATATGAAACACTTGAATCTTCTTGCTATTCATAATATATAAGCTCCGTTCTACCTCCTTTTTGTCGTCCTCCTCCTGCTTTAAAAGTTTTTTCTCTCTACTACGTGTGTTGTTTGTGCATACGCAACCGACCAAGTAAAAAGAGCAAACCTGAAACCCAACCACCTCACGGATCACACACATGAATGCATATAAACACGACGGAGAGAAAAAAGCAATAATAATAATAAGCACGGGCTCATCATAAAAGCCGTGGTTTCCTCTTTTTACAATAAAAATTCTATTTTTTCTCCTCCTCCTCAGCTCTTTCACTTTGTAAGAACAGACAAAAATATTATAATTTGAATAAACAAACAAAAAACACACACCTCCGCAACTGTAGAACAATTGTAAATTATCAGCATCATTGATCGCCATCATAATCGACACCGCCTACGGTACGGCCTATCATAACTACGGTGTTCACTTTTACGCTTTGTGTTTAAGCTGGCTAATATTTTGCTCTTGTTTATTATTATTCAAATTATTTGTGTGATGATTACATAGTAAAAAACGTTAAATGAGAGGAGCATGATTGTTTTGTAAGTACCTATACTAAATTGATAATATGCTTCCGTTCGACATTTAATCGCCGCCGATGATAACGCTAAGACTGTGTAGAATAAATTTGGAGTTGATGGAAGCTAGTGCGTTGATTGACGCTTTGAAGCATTTGAAAGACATCATTTTCCGCTTGGTCTTTGGGGAACCGCAACTGCACTAGACATGTATCGGTATAGTCATTGACGGATTTTCTTTAGGAGAAAATTGTATGGTTTCGTATATTTTTTATTGTAAAAAACTGAAGAGGAAAATATCAATCTTTCTATCATCAACGACATATCACCTACTTATATTAGAGATTCGATATTATTATGAATGAGCAGGGAGGACATCAAAACTTAATGGTTTCCCTTTTTAGACAATAATTTCATTTTTACGTGTTGGATTACCGTTTATTCGAGATAGCTTAAAAAACTCAATGATATCAATGTTTATAGGGAAAGGAGGTGTGATTGATTGAGAAAAAAATGATTCAACGAACGATTAACGGATGGGCATGTTTTTCTCTTGTTTGTTTGTTGAAACTTATTATAATTTTTCCTGACTAAATACAGGTTTTACTCTGTCAACAACGTACGTGGTCTGATTCGCTTTAAAGCGTTTATTTATGCATGATCAAGCGATTTGTAAGCATTTTTCTTTCAAATTCAAAACAAAAATGTACAAGAGAGGGATGATATGATGAGAAGGTGTTGAAAAAAGGATTGATGTCTGTTGTAATGCCATTATTTCTCTCCCCGTCTTTTGTTTTCTTTAGCAGCTTTGTTGGGGGTTCTGCTAAACATCCTTAAATAGCTATACATTTTGTACATGCAGTGATAATGTGATGTGAGCTTACTCACGGCTCACCCATTATTATTTGGCGATAAACTTTCCGATCAAATTTTACACGGAACATTTGCCAATTTTCTGTAGTTTTTCTTTACTCTGGTAAGAAGAATTTAAATCAATTTTTACAAATTCTTTTTTTTTCTGCTGTGCAAAAGATCTCCATAAAAAATAATTTTTCTGAGTCACATCCTCTTTGGTTCTAATACCGGTTACAAAATGCGCGTGATATTACAATTTTTTCTCAATAAAAAAGCCGGCCATTGTCCGCTCTATTATTGATAAAAATGATGATGAATAAAAAGAAAAATGACGACAGTGGTGGTGATCAGGATGACGATGATGATGAGTGAATAAAGCAAGAGAAACCGATTATTGGTTTTACTAACTACAAAAGTACACACCTCACACACACGACAAGAGACAAAAAATACAAGAGGTACACGCAAGCAGACGAGGAGACGTGAGACGATGTGACAACTTGCCCAATGATGATTTCTTATCATCTAGATAAACTGTTCTGAGAGGAAATGATGAAAAAATATGTCTACTTAATATATAATGTACCTAAACACGAATCTAAACAAAAACACGAGTTCTTGTTGACGAAGGCAGTACATCATCATATAACGCAAAATCAAAGGTTTAAAAACATAAATAAATACAAAAACTAGCGTGAATAGAAGCTTTTATGTTTCAAGAAGTGTTCAGATTTCGAATTTGTTTTTATACTTGTTAGTGAGATGATCATCATCGTCATCATCATGTTCCTTTTCACTGAAGTCGCTTGTTTTTGATAATGATAGTCATGCCCATACGATGATGCACAGACGTGGTGGTGGTGGTAAAAGCGAAGCAAGCAGGCAATGTGCATGTACGTGTCGTCTTAACACTTTGCTTTGACAAAAAATTGTAATTTCTTTAAATATCTGTACAATCATGCTTAAGCATACTCTAAAAACTCTAAATCAACTATTTTTAGTGGTTTGTATAGAATGAAGTGCAAATGATAATCCACTAAATGAGTATGGCCATATTCGTTGATTTTTCCAAAGAGTTTGTGCATCGGTATTCGGTACTTCAGTTGTGGGTGGACGTGTCATTACTCATTCAATAAAACCATTGTCCTTTGGTCATTTTGTGTGGATTGCTGTGCTAACCGTGACGAGATGGTTGGCGATTTGTATAAAAAATGAATGACAACAATTCTTGAGGTTCTAAGGAAAGCAGAAAAATGTCAAATTACTCTAGATTTGCATAAGTTTTTATAGTTGATCTGATAAAGGCAGAATTCTAAAACGGGAAGCATACCTTTGAACATTTTTCTTGCATGCATGACTGCTACTCTGCAAAAGACTCACTATTTTAAATCTTAAACATACGAACGGTCAACTTTCCAAGCAATTTTCCGCTTGATTGTCTCCCACAATTTTAACCGTAATGAGACTTTGAAATGTAGATAGCATATTGATATCACCAACAATATATTTTCGTCCAATATTTCAAAAACTAAAGTTTTGTGTTCATGCTATTTAAAAGTTTCAATTAAATAATGTGCTCTTCTTCACCCGTGAATTTTCGCATGTGTGGCAACGTCAAAACTAATCGCCCATTATTTCATGGACCGTCTAAAGTCATAATTGTCGTTACATAATTATTCTACGCTCCTCATGTGTAATTTGCTTTAAGCATATTTTTCCCAGATCCGACAGGTAGATAAATATCAAACCCCATACAACTTCACATAATATCGATTGAATAAGCGCAAGCAAATGTGCCACCAGTCACCGCCGTTCCATAGTGCACCAAAAAGTGGACGTGGTGATTCTCCTTCCGTTTCGTTGTTGCTGGGAAAAAAAGAAATGAATGGAATAAAATGGCATTTCCGCACTCAACTAGAGTTTTTGTCTCTTCTTCGTCCCAGAGAGAGCTCGTCCTGTTCTTGTCATCATATCATGCAGAGAGAGCACAGCAGACACACACATGGACACATGCATAGCGAAACATGAAAAAATTGAATTCAAAATTCTAATAATAGTTACATTTTTCAAGTCAAACTGATGCTGGCGATGATAATGCTAAACTGAACCCATACTGCCAAAAAAAGTAACCGTTTTTTGTTAAGCTGTTTTGTTATTATTATTGTTGTTGGTGAAGGACATGTGTTTTGTTCCATTTTGAGGGTCACCTCATCATCATCATCAATTTCTTCATTCATAACGCACGCTCTCATACTTCTCTCTCGTTTTATTGCCAGCATCTCCTCTGGACTGGATGACTGATGTAAATGTGAATTATAAATACATTTATCTTTCTCTCTGCTTTGGTGGCAGTGTGGCAATACAAAAATGATTATTATTATAATGACGATAATAATGCTGGTTCTACAGTACAACAATGACCACCTGCCTGCAACTTTCAAACTAAATGAAAAGCCCTCTCTTCGCGTAGTAATGTTATTTGAACATCCTGGTTTTTATATTTTCTATAAAAAAAATATACGCTGCCACTATTCACCCGTTCAATGAGAAAAACGTTAACTTTTTATTCCTTTCTTTTCACTCATCATCGTCATCCTCATCATCATATTTGGCTCCCATGAGCCAGCGAGTTCTTTTTTTGTTTCCCTTTCTATTTTTTCCTTCATGAATATAATAAGACCTTTTGCACGGTGTGCACGACACAACTTTGCAGGATGATGATGATATGATTGCTCAGGTGCGACCTAATATGTAACTTATTTTTTAATATTATTTTTTTCTAAAAGGCACAATTCTAAATGATAGGACAACAACGTCAGACTTGTGATCGTATGAATTTTTTTACTAATGGATATAATGCTGGTAGTGGTGCTGGTGCTACTGGTTTTTCGCTCTCTGTGATAGATTCCAGTCCAGCAAGCAACAAGCTGCTATTTAGCAGTGTACACGTCATACAAGCGAACTTGACAATTCATGTGTGGCTTTTCAATGTCAAATACGCATAGACACACACAGGTTGTTTCGTGGTTAAGTTGCATGAATATTGATTTGTCTGCAGACAAAAGATGATAAATTCCGGTTGTTCAAATTGTCTGTTTTGTGTACGCTGATAGGCATAGCACATCATCACTATATAAGCTCACCTCACAGTCAA
The DNA here is from genome assembly GCA_034700685.1 of Willowsia buskii. Classification (NCBI taxonomy): domain Eukaryota; kingdom Metazoa; phylum Arthropoda; class Collembola; order Entomobryomorpha; family Entomobryidae; genus Willowsia; species Willowsia buskii. The sequence continues at coordinate 6,565 of JAQIXW010003934.1, forward strand.
GTTGATAATTTGATCAATTATTATGAATGAATATTATAGATGTGTGTGCTTTACCTGCTGCCCTGCTAATAATAATGATATTATATTGAATTCAATCAATGCCAAAGAGTCAAAAGAGACAACTTTTATGTATAAAAAAGGTCAATATTAATGCATTTAAATCTAAGCTAATCCAATCTTTCGTCATATCAGCACCGCGTCCCCTAAATTTCCCCCATTCCACTTTTAGAATTCTGTGTGGCACTCTTCATCTCATCTCGCGTTAGAGTTAGGACACGCATTGCAAATTTGGTTTTGTACATTTTAATGACGGTGGTAAATGAATGGGAGAACTTTTCTCCTTATTTCCGTGGGAGTATACTCGACACGACATGGTGATCACTGCATCATCATCATCAAAAAATATTATAATTCCCCTGTACAATTTTTTCATTTCAGTTACCACTGGGTCGTTGTAAATTCATGAATCATGACCAAAAAAAGTACCAAAATAGGTGTCCATCATCACCATCACCTTTGTCGCATTTTTTAATACTCCCATGTACCCTACCTACGGAGCCAACTTTGATTCCGAGATGAAATTCAAAAATTATTTCTGAAATCCTTCCTTCCTGCGGTTGATCGCAATTATCCACATTGACAAATGACACATCGTATACATTCCCCTAGAGGATGTTAAAACCAAGAAACTCTCATGACGAGAGGACAATTATTATTTTGTGAAAATTAGGTCGCTCCGCGTGTCATCAAGGTCTGTGAATATGAGCTCATTTCAAGATGGGTTAAGCATTGGGGCAACATGAGAGCTACTCTTGTTTTGACACTTTAGCAAGTTTCTGGTCTATTGCCTTCTAGCGCTGTCCTTATATGCTTGTATAGGTATGTGTGTAGAGATCAGCATAATCTAACAGTAGCATTTTTCTTCAAAAGATCATCGTCAAGAAAGCAAGCAAGTCAGGCTAGGCAGGCTAATAACAGTTTTGTGGTTTTCCCAAATGACATTTCAAACTGTCCTCAAGCTCTCGCTGCACACATGTAGATACTCGTTTGAAAACCGTTTTTTCATGCTTTTCTAGTCACATTATTGTCACGTCTACACAATGCGTACAATGTGCATGCTGTGCTTTCAAAATTGCAGCTACGCCTGTTTATCAATGTGTGAACTCGAAACAAAATCGATATATTTCCTTGTTTGATAGTTCATAATTTATGGTGGTTGTTGCACATAAAATTGGGATTTAATTAGGCATCTTAGATTTAAACTGTGTGTAGGAAATATTTTCACTGAAAATTTTTATCTTTGCTTCACATTTTTACATTATAAAGCATAATACAGGATATATCTTTGTTGGTGTTGCAGTCACAAAGTTTTTGAATCATGAAATCATGACGTGATCACCTTCCTTGCAATTATTTATTTGTTTTTTATTTTAAGTTCACATTTTCAATTTATGTTTAAATTTTAAAAGAGAAATTCAATACTTTATCGGTTGCATCATCGTCCACGTTCAATCGCGAACAAGGAAAAACCGTCCGTATTAAATTACGTCTAGACTTGCATGACATTATGGCTTATGGGAGCAATGGTAGGATTTTATAAAATCTCTTGTATCGATTGTTTGCAAACTGTGGAGGGCGTACCTACCTCAATGCTCAATACATGCAGAGCTTATCATTTTGCGCGCTCAGCTACGTTTATAGATATATAATCGTGATCACCAATGGATTTAAGGTAGAAATATCGAGCAAACTGATTTGATAAGCTCCCAGAAACACCAGTTTGTCTGCTGGAGGATGATGGGAATCGAGTCATTAAACTTATCAATGAGACAACAAACATGTCTTATTGGTTTGAGCTGCTGTGACTCATTACTTGATTGCATTTTTGCATTTTATGGGGTTAAGACGAGTGCATGAAATATCCATAAATAAATTCCGCTGCATTTGGTCGGTACTAACTGTTCTTTAAAGATCCATCAATGACCTGTAATAGCTTCTTTTAGGTTTGTCGGTGAGAATTTAATAGACATTAAACTGATAATGATATAATATCAGTTTATTGATATTGACATTCAATATGATAGAAATAAGTCAAAGGACTCATTTTCTAACTCGCAGACAAATTACTTATCATAATTATATATGCATAACATTATGAAAACAGTAGGCAGCCACTTTGTCTCCCTTTTCAGACACATAAATATTGAATCGCATAAAAAATCTGTCATTTTTATAACTCATTTTTCCTGGATTCACGTCCCAAAAAAATGATGACGAGCAAAAGATGAGGATTTGTAAGAGGATGTGTTTATTTTGAATGTCAAGTATTTTATAGAGTAGAGAATATGCATAACTCGAAATGATATAATTTGAAAAGTGAAAAGGATAAAGCATGGAATCATGGAAAGATGAGCATGCCGCAGGAGGTAAGGGTGATTGTTACATGCACGAATGCTGTACGCTCTCTATACTGCATGCTAACTGCTGAAAAAAGACTCGTTTTACAATTGGACTATGTATGTTAATCTGAGATGAAGTATTACAGCAAAAAGCTGAGCACATTTGAGTACATGTACACGGGCTGAAGGTAGATGAAGTGATGATCACGATGAGTCAAGTGGTTCTGATACTCCAAAAAAGAGTTTTTGCCGTTTACATGAGATGCGACACAATAGGGATAAACACACACAATAATACAGTGAGCATTTGGCTCTTGCTAATCCGTGCCGTGTGAGCTGAAGGGAGGAAAGATCAAAATATGCAGTTTCGTATTTTGTAGAAACGAAATGGGATACAAGCAGAGCATTAGGTCCTCCTGGGAACTCAAAGCCAAGTTCAGTGGTGGTGCTCTCTCTGGTCTTGTGCTCACCAATGCCCAACATTCTGCAGCTTTACAGTTTGCAATCTCATCATGATCAACTTTTTTAAGAGCCAATGTTTATCAACCTTTTTTTTACATGTAGCATATTTTTACTACTGCGCCTTGATCATCATATTATCTGACGACTAGCGACAATCGTCAAGATGATCGGTTCAGTTGCTCGTTCTTCCTCTCCCTGTGCGATGCTTAGTAGAGGACTCGACAATGTCGCGTCTTGGTGTTAGGTAGGCACAACAAAGGAAAATTTTCTGGTGGTTGGCTAAAGTTACCTTTTTTTCCTTCAACTAGCGGCGGTGGCATATAGTGGTGCTGGTAGTGGGTGTCTTTCCTCAGTAGACTCCGACTGGCTACTAAATACAAAAGTACACGCATAAGAAGTGTGCATTATCTCTTCTTATGCAAGGGACAATAATTGCATTGTATTGATGCGTTTTTAGTTTTTCCTGGTGGAGGGTCTCCAGAGAAGAAGTTGGAGATCCCAGCAGAGCAGAGGTTTGTTGTGTTGCGCCATATAACTCACGACGACCAATGACCAAGACGACGACGATGCACTTACTCATTTTTTTGCTCGGCCGGCAGATTATCGATATTATATTGCTTCTCATTGAGAACAATTCACGGTAGTGTGTGGTATATAGTTTTAAACTCGTAGGAGAGAAGATATCCATTCTCCTCTTCCTTTTTATTACACGAGAGAGAAGCACAAGGCGTTTCACTCGCCCCATCCATAAGCATGCTTCCATACCCAACAAACAAGAGACAACACCACCAACCACCACCACCACAGCCTCTGCATCAGTTTGAGCTGAGCGAGCAGTAAGAGTAAAAGCGACTCTTTTTACTTCTCGTGGCGATTGCCGTCGTACCCAGTGGTATTATCATTACACAGTGCATTGTTATCATTAAGACCTCCAGTTGTCAGTACTTTTCTCTTACTTGGAGCTGTAGTAAAGGCAGTATATACGTATGCAATGCAGGCATTCATCTTCATCCCTTATTTTTCTCTCGTCAACAATACTACGGGGCGAGAGGGAGTACTCTTTCGCTGACTGACTGTTGTTGGTTGTCTTCGTAGTAGTGGTGGTGGTGTGAAGGACTCACATCTCTCAACTTGTGCTTGTGCTAAGGACATGGTCCCTTGTGGATTATCCGTTTAGTCCTTGTTGGGTCTTGGTCGTGGCATGACACACATGAAGTTTATCTCTTGGGTACTGTATTTACGCTCAAATATTTCTCAGTAATGACCTTACCTTCATCATAAATTTGATATCCCAGAAGAAAAGTCCCATGTGCAATTGTTTTTGGTATACGAGGAAAAAAAACATTTTTGTCAAAGATAAAGTTAGTTGGTGATGTGACATGAAGAGGAGAGTGATGATAATGAGCAGTTTCATCTGAAGCTATAAGGTGACAAATTCATTAGGAGAGTGCGTCCAATAAACGAATGACATTATCATCATTGATTTCTACAAACTAATTCATTAGTTCCTCGTAAGCAGGTCGTTAATTAGTACCAGTGGGTCAGTTGTTTTTGGACATCTTTCACGTATCAGTAGCGGAACTTAATAGTGTCAATTATGAAAAACTGATTACCTATTGTGTGCTACTGGTGGCTATGATGATGTTGTGTGTGTGGACACCTATATCTGATCTCTTTTGTCGAGGAAGTTTTAGGAAATTATGCAATTTCTTGTGAATGACTAATGAGTCCAAGTATTGTATTATTATCAGTTTTTTTTGTAAATGGCTATTGTTTGTCGTGTGGGACAAAGGACATTGAGGTGATTTCTTCGAGTATTATGAATTTTGGTGTTGGTGATGAAATACTACCGGCACGTTATTGTGTTGTGCGATCGTTTCTTGGAAGGAGAGTTTAGTTGCCAAATACTGGGGCTTCGTGATATTACGCATTTATACGCGAGTCAATACGTTAATTCATATTTCGTGCACGATGGTGTGAAGTATACTACTGAACTCATGTGATTTTAACTTTATAGTACTGTGACTAATTTTGAGACTGATAAGTTTGTGAAGAATTTAGGGAGATTGAATAATTTTTTCTGCGCTTTAATTATTTTGGAATCAAAGTTATGTACCAAGACAAACTATGTTGTTCAAAGGGAACAGTAGCAAGTTGGAGCTACTGATAGAAAAGATACAAGCGTCAAAAGATATATCAGGTTAACTTTATAACAAACATATTAATTCTAATTTCCTGCATAATCATACGCATCCATTCATTGTATTTACCAACGAATAATTTTTCAGAATGAATGAGCTGAAAACAATGCAATGCTTACATCACTCATACATTTATTGTTAGTAAAAAATTTGCTGCATTCATTCATACTAATTAGTCGCTTTATTTCATGTATTTATGCAGACACTTTGGGGACAGAACCCAGCTTATCGTGGAACTCTGAGACGGCAGACGAAGACGGTAACTCATTGTCGCCCAGCTCTTGTGAGACACCCAACAGTGTGGCCACGGACGGGAATGACCCAGAAATAAGTTTCACCATTGGCCCCACTGATTCCACACCTTACGCTTGCCAATTCTGCGAAAAGGCATTCCCACGACTTTCTTACCTCAAAAAACACGAACAGGTACGTTAATTACCAGCTTATTTTTATTCATAAAAAATGTAAGGGGTAGTAAAATGCACTACGCATTGAAATAGGTATTGAATGATACTTGATGAAAATGTCTGCTGGTTACATAGCAAACCTGTCGATCTCACTCTTTTAATTCTATATCACTCCAAAGTAACTACATCTTTGAATTTTAAAAAGCATAGTACAGTACAGTATTAAAATCATCTACATAAAATGAAGATTACTCACTTTTAAAAAGGGATAGTCAAATTATGCTATAGATAAGGACTTTGATTT
>JAQIXW010003935.1:0-12336 GCA_034700685.1 Willowsia buskii
CCAAATGACTTCGTCATGAAACACAATGAAACTGTTCGTTCGATACTTTACTACATGTTCGCTTGCGGGGTTTATTATATTTCCACTTAAAATTCTCAATTTGTTTACATAACCGAAATTGTGTGGCTTATGAAACATAATGCGAGGAAAACGTTACAACAACAGAAAACAATTCACAGAGTAAACTATGACCTATTATATTAACAGTATATGAATAGCGTTACATATAAGCTGTAAGTATTTGTAAGTTCGTGCAAGTTGAGTGAAAGTTATATACTCGTAAATACAAAGAAATAGAATGTTTCAATGACTACTTGTTATTACATTTTTTCAAAAACGTTTATGCCTTTGTTATTTCTTTTTCTCAAACCATTAGCTGTTAATTTGTATGGCATCCAAAGTACAATGCTCTTACACGTAGGTGGAATCCCTTACATACGAAAGAGTTCAAAGCAATTTTTCCGGATATTGCTTCAAATGGAAAATTTGAAATGGAAGATATGCTTATGCCATCACCTTACATAAAAACCAATTTGTAAAAGACGTATAGCTGCCTGCTTTTGTGGTGCTCAAACCATTAAAAATTGAGTGAAATACAAAGGTCATTATAGAGTATACTTTTTTGGTGAAGACCTTTGTTCCTTTTTTCTCTTTGATGGTTGATTTACCAAAGTGGAAAATTTTGTAAGCTTTCAAATGCACTCATAAGTATATGAAAAGGAGCTACATAGTTGATCTTTTTGAAAGGCTGATATTAGTATGGATATACATCATCACAAACAAATTTATACGATTAGTCACAAGAGATTTGTCCCCATCAAAACACAATCAACTTATTTGAAATAAGTGGCGAATTAGAGTTGTCCTTGGTTATACGCTGCATATATTTTGCAATAAGGCGTCTAAAATTCACATATATTATACTTATTAGATTTCTACAATTTATTCCATATTTTGAGCTCAAATTTGACAAACACTTCATTTATGTGAAGATATTTTTATAAATTCGTTTCGAACATTTTATCAGCTTCCATGGAAATCTACTTGGTTCAAAAGACATAAAAGCTAATATAAGAGCTTGGCATTTAATGCTGAGTTAATAAGTGTACGGCAATCTAACAAAAGTTTCTTTCGTGACATTAAAGTGTACTCAGACTACCGCTGTATGTGAAGTAAATTAAAGAGCAAAATTAACTTTTTCCCATAATCCCGCATTTTCATACGCGTCAACTAATACGCAATTGCTTTCTCTTCTATACTTTCCTATTAGAGCTGTCAATTCTTAAATTGTCATTGAAATTTGTGCAGACAAGCTGAAAAATGCTCATCGTTAAAGCCCACAAATTGCTAGAACTTGTTTCCTCGCTCAATCCACTCCCGTCACTTATTCAAGCACCTAATTTACACCCAAATAACCTTAAGTTTGACAAATTTGATATCCGTTTTTATCCCTTTTGGTCTTGGTAAAGGAATTGTTTTAATTTCAGGTGGTCCTCGGAGTATCTTTGAAGAATAACTTTATTTGGCTAATTTTACGTGAAAGTTTTGTACAAGGATGAATTTTTAATTAGGCCGAAATAGATACAATGAAATATGTCAATCATAAATTTCTCTTGATATAACTATAAAACGAGAATTTTGATGCGCTACAGTATAAAGTGAATTATTTAAGATTTAAATTTACGCCATGACTTTATAATAAGTGATAGCAATAGTAGCAGATTGACTACAATAGAAAGAAATAAGCAGTAATTACATACATATAAATGTAAATTGCTTACTATAAAAACATGTCGTTGTTTCAAACAATTTATGAATTTTGAGTAAATATTTGAAGTTTTCGGCGGAAAAGGTCTCTTTAGTGACATAAACGTAGATAAAACAATAGAACAAATTCCAAGCTATTGAGAGAAAGCAGCAAAAATGAAAAGAGTAACGAGGCGGAAATACATTACCGGAATTACACAAAACTTGTGAAAAAGTATTGGTTTATGATGCTGTAGAGATTTTCCTTAAATAAACACGGCCAAGAATTATCATTACCTAAATACCGCCTATAATACCGTAAAAAGAGAGAGGTAAAATTCGTCAATTGTAATAATACACTTGTTGACACCCTATTTCCTAAACACTTAATTTTCCTTCGATTTATTTTCACCATAAGTCTACACATTTGAAGGCACTCGGAATGATTGATATTCAGAATGACAGGAAAAAACGAAGCACATGAAGTTATTTGAAGTTATTTTATGTAGAAATTTTATTGTAATACCAACAAATAAATATTTTGATAAACACGTCACAACATTCAGCTATATAAATGGAGAAACCATTAACCCGATATCATCCGCTTTAAGTAGTATTAGTTCAAATGTAAAACCCGTATAAATTCAATTGTGCGTATGCTTCTACAAATGTTCCGTAAAGTAGGTCTCCGTTTCTTCTTTGTTAAATTCTAGATGGTTTACAAAATAGAAATGACTTTTCACTTCAATTTTCTTTATTCAAAAAGAAAATGAATTGACAAAGCGAATAAAATGCAGCTATTAGCGAGACTAACTTGTCAAAATATAAAACGCTTACAAGTAAGTTTGCACGTGGAAGAAAACTGGGTATACTTACGTACGTATTCTTTCCAGTGAACTCAATCGAATCAATTGAAAATCCAACAATTTGTTGTACTAAAGCTAAACAAATAGAAACCAACGACAAAGTTTGGAGAACGGGATATCCCTATGAGATCGCGTGGGTGAAATAAATTTGGACAAATAATTGGTTTGCGTAACGCAGGATTATTTTGTATTTTATAAAAGCATTTTTGGATTTCTGTGTATTTTTAAGGTGAATCAGTTCTGTATATTTTACAAATATTTGATTTAATTTCCTTTAGTATATTGAAGAATGATATATGTTGAAAATCAGACCGAATCTATGTATTACTTAAATGAGTGGATGCAATACAACCACACGTAGCATCGACCAATTGGGCGTGGGATGCTTCAAATTTCGTTCTAAGGAAAGTTAGTTTAAATCTAAGGTTTCAAGAAGCCAAATATAAACTTTCCACGTCGCCTGTTGCATTATGTCCATTACGTGAGGTTATTACTATGTAACCTTTAGTATGTATGTATAACTTAAGGTTAAGATTTATAACTAATTTTGAAAATTTAGAGTTTTTTAACGCCACTTGTCAAGTTATTGTCACAAATGAAACTATAAATTTAAGTCCTTCCAAGCATAAAATTTTTCATGAAGTGTCGCATTTACAGTCAAGGTTACTCTAAAGCTTTATGTTCTTTTAAAGATTATTATTTTATTATTAATATTATATGATCAAGTATTTCACACTGGCGTATCTCTTAGTCCATATTTAGATGCAACAACAACCACCAAGGAATTTTCCCCTCTTGATGCAACAGATATATTGGGGGATGCGATGTGGCAAAGCAATGGACACACAAATATTGACTTAAACGACTCTCGGAACTTTTGGTTGAGTAATGCATACAGTATTGGATTGACGCAACTGTTGCATGAGCCAAGTAGTTGAGCTAACGGTATCAAAATTACGATAAGTTTTTTCTCCCACTGGTAACCGGAAAACTGGTCGTTGTAATAAAGCTTCACTCTGGCCATTATCAGGTAAAGTGGAAGCCAGCAAATGAAGAACACTATTGTTAGGAACGTAAACATTTTTAGCACTCGGAGTTTTCTCTTTCTCTGCACTTCAGTCATCCTGTTTATGCCGAGTGAGGTTGACGACGATACAGAAGACTTTTGACAAACTCGCAAAGCACTTCTCCAAATAATCACGTTACAGACTAGAATCAGTCCCAGGGGCAATAAGAAACAGGCAAAAACATGGACTAGGAGAAAGTAGATTATTTCACGAGATTTTGTGCTCCACGTTTCGTGACAGAATGGAAGAAAGGTTTCATTAGTTCCTCTGGATTCGTCCGAGTTCAAGTACACAAGTTTGAATACAAATGCCCAAGGAAGAGTAATTCCGACGCCGATGAACCAAATGAGAAGAATCACTTTGAGCGCCTGAGACGTTGATATATTCGGTGATAATCCGATAGACTGATGGATGGCTCGGAATCTAATGAATAAAATAATGCGTTGGTGATCATGTAATTGACTACGTGATATTAGTAAACAAAATATCAAATTTATTCGAACTAGCCACATTGTTCTTTAACTTTTAGAAACTTATTTGGTTGTGATTATTATTCTTACCGATCAAAAGATATTGCCACAAGAGAATACACTGAACAAATGACGGAAACCCCTTGAGCGTATGCGACAGATTTGCACATCGCATTACCAAATATCCATGCTGTAAAATAATAAAAATAGAAATCTTTAACTGAACTGTAAAATATAATTCTTTATTCAAACTTTATTTAACATTTAATTTTAAAATCGTAACTTACGAATGAAGATATTTGCAAAAAGTGTCGCCGGAATGCAGCAAAGAATCACGAGCAAGTCTGCCACAGCCAAATTCAAAATAAACCAACTCGACGCAGTCTTCTTTTTAATTCTACAAGTCACCACATAAATTACCATAGAATTTCCCAACAATCCGCACACCAAAATAAGCAGATTTGCTACACACAAAAACGCAGTAAATTCCACAGAATGTCTACGACATTCGTCATCTCTGAATAAATTCACAAATTGACTCAACGAAGTTATCTCACTAAATTTGCAAGCATTTAAAAAACTGCTACTATTTATCGATGAATTTTCAACAAAATAAATATCCTTTTTGCTAAGCAGCCTATAACCTTCAAAACTTTCACCAGCCATTATAAAATGCACCCCAGAAAAAGCAGCGATGCTTGTGCTTTACTCCAACTCAGAAAGAAAACTGAGCTGGCTGGCAGACTTGTTCCTTTGATACCCTCAATCAAACTGAGTGCATTCACTGACTTCCAGCGTATAAGAAAAATATCGATTATTCAGCCTGTCTTCATTTGTGTGGGCTTACACAGAGTAATAAAAATATGAGAAATGAACACTTGAAAAAGGCGGTGGTGTCATTATCATTTATTAATGAAGTCACAAGTGCAACATATCCTTTTACAAAGGTTTGAAAGTTTGTCTGCTTCAGTGTTTTCTCAACAGTAAATGTACTTTTGTATTTTATACAGTAGGATCCGTCATTTACATAAAAAGAGAAATGAGACACTGAAGCCCAAGCAATCGTCACTGACAATGATATATAAGGCAGTAGCTAGTAGAGATTTGAATAAATTATTAAAATAATATATGGCGATCTTTTAAAGTCGGTAATACGAAAATATGGTGGATAGTGTAGGTGGAGCTCAAAATTTAATTGATGCAGGAGCGCAAATATATATTTACCTAATTTATAGTCTAACTTATAAAAATAATCTTTCAGTTTTGTGATAATGTCAAGAAAAATTATAAATTATAAATTAGAGAGCTTTCAAAATTGCACGTTACGTAAAAGCTATGCTGTATGGCATAATATGAGTTGAAGGTGGGTTTCATGTTTTAATGTTTGCATTAACTTTGACGTTTTAAATTTTAAACATATCCAAATATTTGTGCAAAGACAAATTATATAAACGTAAAAGACTCCATAAATGTTCAAGAAAGCAAAAAGGATGGACGATGGAATTCGTTTTTATTATTCAACTACAGCGGATGTTTACATATGAACGAAATAATTGATTAACAATTTTATAAGATTCAGCACATCCTTTTAAAGCTATTCAATCAAATATGCGTGGGTGCATTGAGTTTTATTGAAAATGTATGAAAATATTGGATTTTTCATGCTTTTAGGTATTATTTTTTACCGATATCTTTTTTCTAATTTCCGATTTTTTTTCAAAAATCCAAATTAAAAATTATTTGAAATAACCGAACTCCGAATTGTATATACTAATTGGATAGTATAGGTAAAAAGTTCACCTTCCAACTTTCACTCAATCTGCCTTTCATCCTTCATAAAGAACTGCTGCATTAGCTGAAAACGTACAATTGATATCAATTCTCTGGGGTATAAAATTTTTATAAAAAGGAGTGCTAAATTTTCTGTTGGAAGTTCAAATCAGCAAAAACTGCAAAGCAGGGATTATTCCAAAAAATAAATAAACAGATTTGGAGTAGAACAAATGCAAACAAAATAAACTGAAAACAGTCGGGGAAAACGAAGTTTAACATCATGTGACGCTCCAATTCTACATGAAATAATCAAAATGCTAATTTATTCCATTAACGAATACCTGTCCGTTGCTCTAAATTTTATCCAATCTTTTTGTAAACATAATATTATTCAATGTCACGTAACTATCTGATACTATCTTTGATTTTATATACTGGGAAATTTGGAAAGTCGATCAACAAACATGAGAAATGGAAAGTATTTTGAGATAAGTGCAAGTTGCAAATTGTCAAGCAAAAATTAAAGAATATTTACATTTATGCTAGTCGCGCTTCCTTTATTTATGAAATATTCTATACAAAATATTTTATGGCAAAATATACATTTCTTTCATGAAAATTTCAGATATGAAAAAAATTGATGTTACTTTTAGAAATATGCAATGACGACTGACGCGTACTGCAGGAGAAAGTAAATAAATTGGTAAGCAGAGCGATTGGAGTAATCCTACAGAAAATTAAATATTTATTTCGTGTTTATCCACATTTTGTATCTCTTTGTTAGCCGAGTATTTCAAATGCATATTCTAGCAGGTGAAATAATTCGCATTTCTAAAGTCGCATTCATCAAAATTGGAAAGTAGAATGAATATGGACAATGCTGGTTTGGTTAAACCTATACATTTTATGTATTTGTTTGCGCTTGAACATGTTAAAAATCTTTGAAAATTTACGTCAAAAAATGTAAACGAATCATTCAGTCAGGTAAGGAAGTACTTTTTGTGTGCCTACATATAAGGCTGAGCATATTTTCTTCGAAAGGGAAAGTTCACTTTTTAGAAGGAAATGGCTAGATAGAGGTATCAAGGTTAATAACAAGTTATGAAAGACATAAAATCTAAGATTCAAAGATATATTTTTTGAGTTATCTATAAATTATATATTTATGCTGATGACAACCTTATTGGATAAAAGGTAGGTAGAAATCTGATAAATTTGTATTCAAATCTTAACAGGATGGGAAGTAATCGAAAACATTTTTTATGCCCATGACTTTTTTGTAAGTTGCCTACAATTTTTTGCTGTTTTAAATGAGTGTGCATTAAGTTTTCATGAGATATGTATATGCATTAACGAAAATCAGCTTTTGAAACATCCTAAACGTAATAACTTTGCCATTGAAAGTTTTCCTAAAATTGTATAATCGTCTTGAAAGCATAAATATTAAATATACGTTCTAATTGCTCACTTGAGCTTAGATTATGTCTAGTCTTGACGTCCAATTTGAAGTAGTTTTTTATAGACGACGATAAATTTTGAGACGAAGACGACGAGTTTGTACCACATATAAGCTGTACAATTTTAGACAATATATTCGATTATTTTAACGTTTACATATAATTTGCAGAAACATTTAAAAATGTATGTATGTATGTATATCTGTAAGAGATCTGTGTGCTTTAAAACGCATCAAATGACAAACCTCAGTTTTAGCAATTACATATTTTACCACAAACGAAAGTACCAACTTGTTGAAAAATCCAATCAGTCAGTAGGCTTAAAAGTCTTCAATCACATAATCCTGCAAAATCCTTCAAAATAGCATTAAAATACAAAACAAGTCGGTACTTAATTCTTTGTCATTGTATCGTAAGTCATGAAAAAATGCCAGTAAAGCTTGAAGTGAATATTTTATTTTACGAGTATACTTTACTTCACAGCTACTTTTGAAACCCGGTTTAATACTCATCGGTAGTAACTCATCGTCTGTGCTTACAAAAGAAATATATTTGTTTCAAATTCTGCTCTATTCTGATAACGAATGCAATTTAGTGAAAGTCAAAATACCAAAAAAGGCTTACGAATCTTCTGCAGATAAAGATGAGAGAAAGTTTAAAGAGAAAATAAAAATAAAGTTGAATCTTAGAAATAAAAGTGAGTAACATTAGGCAACCTCATAAATGTATTCTTTCTAAGAAATACTGTAAATTGAACTGAAAGCCAGACAGTCGTTGTAACAAAAAGTCAAACCAAATAAGTGAATGTGTATTGCATCACAAGAAGTTGTTATGAAAATGCGTGGGTGAAACAAATTTGAGCAATGTGCAGAAGCAATTTGCGAGAAGTAGGATCACTTCGTATTTGACAACAGTATTCTAAGATTTCTTAATATCGTGAAGGCGAATCGACGTCATGTATTTTAAAAAGCTTCGTAGCCATATGTAGCATCTGTCAAATTGAATTTTGGATACGAGTTAGAAGTGCACTTTGTAAAAATCCTGTTTCGACGAAAAACCTATAGTAATTTACTCCAAATGTAATGTTTTAAGATTAAAAAATTGAATGACGACTGGTTTTATTAATGTTTCGATTTTTCACTATTTACTAGCTTAACAAAAATAGACGAGAAAAAGAGATGCATAAATACATAATACATAAAATGCTACAAAAATTTAAAGGAAATTTCACTTCCGATGGCTGAAAGACAAGCTGTTACAAGACAACATTTAATATTCATAAGAATATATCTGAACTTTCTCTAGTTTCATATAGTACTGTATAATTATTGCATATTCTCCTAAAGTACTACGCCAAATAACCACGTTACAGACTAGAATCAGTCCAAGGGGCAATAAGAAACAGGCAAAAACATGGACTAGGAGAAAGTAGATTATTTCACGAGATTTTGTGCTCCAAGTTTCGTGACAGAATGGAACAAAGTTTTCATTAGTTCCTGTGGATTCGTCTGATTTCAAGTATACAAGTTTGAATACAAATGCCCACGGAAGAGTGACTGTAACGCCGATAAGCCAAATAAGAAGAATTACTGTCAGAGTTTGAGGCGTTGATACATTCGGTGATAATCCGATAGACTGATGGATGGCTCGGAATCTAATGAAGGAAATAATGCCTTTGGTTATATTGTGGTTTGGAGAACATGCAATTGAGTATGCGACATTAATAAACAAAATATGAAATTTTGAAACTAGCCTGTATGTTCATTATTTTTAGAAAATTGTTTGGTTGTGATTATTGCTCTTACCGATCAAACGATATGGCCACAATACTGAACATATAACAGAAACGCCTTGAGCGTATGCTACAGATTTGCACATCGCATCTCCATATATTCACGTTGCAAAATAGAAAGAACGTAAAATCTATAACTTTTCTAAATTTTCTAAATCTAAACCAGCGCCAAATTGAGAATAAACCAACTCGACGCAGTCTTCTTCTTAATTCTACATGTCACCACATAAATCACCATCGAATTTCCCAACAATCCACACACAAAAATAAGCAGATTTGCCACACACAAAAACACCGTAAATCCCACGGACGAACAAATTCACAAATTCACTCAAAGTAGTTATGTCACTAACAAATTGTAAATTTGCAAACATTTAGAATACTGCTATTATTTATAGATAAATTTTCAAATAAGTAACTGTCATTTTTAGTGAGCAACATTTCAAGTCCATTACTTTCACCAGACATGGTGTAATATGTTGGTATACAAGCAAAACTTAAGAAATTTACTTTCCAGAAATCTTCAAAAAAAATTCCAGAGTGACAACCAGGTAGACTTCTGTTTCACTCGAGCTCAGAACGAAAACTAGACTAAATCGGAGAAAGGCCACTTGATAGCATTCAAAATGCTAGTGTATGTTTACAAAGTAAGAAAAGTATCGATTATTCAGCCTGCTTTCGTAAGTGTTGGTTTTATGTTTAGAATAACAAAATTGCAGTAGAGCGCATGGGAAGAGATGAAAATATAGATGCATTGTATGCCCTTCAAAAACATTACCGTAAAGGAAACAGAAGTTTGCCCTTTTTAGTGTTTGTTTAACAGAAATTGTAAATTTTTTGTGATGTAAAAGATTTTGCGAGTTGAATAAAAGGTAGTGTGAACAACTAAGCTGCGAGTGACAGATGTATAAAGGCAGTAGATTGTGAGGGTTAGAATAAATTATAATAAAATATTCGGTAATTATCACATTTCAAGCTTGGATGTTTGTTAAAGTGGGCGGAAGTTTTGGTAGGGAAAATTAAGACAGATGAAATGTTTAAATAAGTTGTCAAGACTACTGAATATATTCATTTAGTTTTAAAATCCTTTGCCGTAATGAGATAACGAACTACTGATTTTATGAAGAGGAATGCGGATATGGAGGAGGTATGTGGCAGAAATAATGTATAAAATAAAATTGTGTGTTATAGTGAAAATTCATTCTAAACTAATTTGTTGTGTGTCTTTAGCGACGTGCACAAATTGCTTTATAACCCATTTATCTGACGGTTTATAAAGATCTGCAACATTTTTCACGTTAATTTGTCCTTGCAACAGGAAACATAATAATTTTATGAGAGCGGCAATAAATTATTTGAAATATTCGTGAAATTGAAACCTGAGAACAAATAACTACAATTCTGAGTACAAATACATATGTATGTTCGCTGAGCATGAAAAATTATGAAAAGTTGCTCGTTATTTTCAACATCACATGCCCCCGAGTTTTACATAATTCCCACTTGCAAAGATATCGAAGGACGACAAAAAGGATATTGACCTTCCTCGCCGAGCCTCGTATTTATTCAAGTCTTGAGGCTATTTCTGGTTTTTTTTGGCTCTTGTGTAACACTGCATTAATGTCACTGAAGACAAAACGTGGACTGACCAATAGTACATGTATCAATATTTACTTAAAAGCCACTTATACGGACAAACCAGATACCACTTCCGGAATTCAATACTCGTCTAGACAGTAGATATCATTTCTATGAAATAAAACCGGTTTGTCACCATAAAATATTAAAAGATGTGTAGTTTTGTACGTAAATAATTGTAGTTTTTCAGTACTCGGCTTTTATCTAGCAAATGTTTGCTCTTTACAGAGATCAAATAAATCTTCTTTGTAAGGGTATATTGTTGTCAAACTAATATCAACATTTTAATATATTAAAGCTTTTAAAGTTTCTGTAAATTTTCAAAGGCTAGACTCTGGAATCCATAAAAGACTATTTTCATGCAATATTAAAATCTCCAAATATATTAATGATATGACCGATTACTTTGTCAGAATATGTAAAAGGTTAGAGTATACACACATCAGGCATAGGGCAGGCTGAGACAAATCAGCCAAGACTTGTATTTGCCGTATTTTGGTGAAATGAAATACATTGAGAAGAAAGAAAAATGTTTTGTGTGTGCGTTGCTATGCAGAGTAGAAAAAAGGATCGAAAGTAGTTAGTCAAGCTGTACACTGTTTTCTGCTTAGATAATATTTCTGTTCACTAAACAATTAAAAGTTAATTGCTACACCCTAACCTGTGTGAGAACAATTAGAAGATGATGGTGCATAATTTCTATGCAGTTTGTTAAATAAAAGTTAACCTGTTATGAACGATAACTAACTCTGTGCGTCACGGATAAGTTAGGAAATTATTATTCGCTGTCTCTCATCATCATCCTGGTGCATAGTTATATTTAATAACTGCTAATCACATCATCCCTTTAACTCTGCTGACCAGAAGGAAGAACCTAACCTGTCCAAGCGATTGGGAAACTACTGGAGTGACACCGTAATTATGGCAATGGTAATTACTATGAAGTCAGATGCATAATATTATGTTGGTCATGTGTCATAGACAGGTGCATTTCAGATAGTAACACCCATTTCCCTGTTGACAACTTACAAACTGTTTTATTAAAAATGACTCAAACACAAATAATAAAGCTTTAAAATAATTTAAATTTTAATTTTAACAGACATATAAAACTATGGCAAAAATATGAATACAGTCTGAAATAAAATCATTTATGAAATTTTCAATATCTTATCATTAATGTTGTCCCAAAAGTAATAGATATTATTAGTTCAAATTCCCGTTTTTATATGTGGTATCTTTCATTTATAGAGAAATTTTTTATTAATAAGCTTTCTTTTCATTACGATAAAAAATTAATTTGCAATACAAATTATCAAATTCACAATATATGAATTATGCTAAAGATATGCACTATACACTTCCTGTTTGTTTAAATTACATGCGGTATTTGAAAAGTTCTGAGCACTTTTCTTATCATTTGACATATGAATTATTAATACAGTAAATTTGTCAGGATCAGAAGCAAAGAAGAGTAGATAAGCAAATTAGAATAATTGAGATAAGAGTTTCTTTCCTTTTCTGCTT
>JAQIXW010003936.1:0-12336 GCA_034700685.1 Willowsia buskii
CGATTGAATCAGCAAATAATGCGAAAATTGAGTTTTGATTTATTTACTGATCTAAACTGCTTAATTCACAAATGCTCTTTGGAAATTGCATTTCAATTTTTCACCAATCACAAATGCTCAACCAAGCTGTTGTTTTTGAAGACGGATATACAGAACACTTTACAATTTACTCTGTAGATGAATGAGTAGAATAGGAAAGGTAATATCATAACCGTTAAAATAGTCACAGTTATGGCGTCTATATTCCTATTGAGCAGATGGAAAACGTGAAATATTTCTTTTAATTTAATTTCCTCAACGAGTTTCTTTATGAATGAATCATTGTCATCTCCCAATCGTCGACATCACTGGTAGAAGATTTCGGAATGAGATTCTTTTCGTTCCTCTTCGTCGTGACTAGGCATTTAATAACCCACTTTGTTTTCCTTCACTCTTTTGCTTCCATAAAGAGAAGTAAAAAATATTGAACATGTTTGAATGCTATATCCTCTCTCTCTCCATCGTCATCTCACTATGAGGACTCAGGAATTTGTAAATTTTACCTGTCATGATTATTGTTATGATTACTATTACCATAATGCTTTCTAAAAGATTAGTGAACTGAAACTCGACAAGAATTCCTGAATGAAGTTTAGTCGAATTGTTTGCATCGAAAATTGACTTTTTTTTCTTCCTCTTCTGTCACCTTTGTTTATTATTTGTTTGTTTGATGCAACCTATTGTTTTCAAATCATGATGAACTCTTTCTTCCTCGAAGGAATATTGTTATTCGTTCACAAATGTGAAATAAGACACTACCAGTTCTCCTTTGTGGTTGATTTATTTATTGAATATTGATTGAGTTTTGAGTTAATAGTAATATCATTATGTTTTTCTAAAATTTTTCATTAATATTTTTTTACTGCATCCCGCAGCACTAACGGTAGCAGTGACAGTAGCAATAGTTTATTGCAACTGTGTGAGCTACTGGCATACTTACAGGTTTTTTTTCTCGTAACGGTTACACAATATCAAAGTCATACACTTTTCTAAATGGTTGTGGTACGCAAAAGTTAATCTTCTCGAAAACAAAAAAAAGCTAACGTTAGAAAACAACTTCCCGCTGTGTTTAGCTCTTTCACTTTAGGAAAAATCCAATCCATAAAAGGGTGTACGGTTCATAAATTGCAACCGAACAAGCTCTGTTCATTTTTACATGTTTAATTGCATCGAACAGAGAAAATTACTATAAGACATTAAGAATCTAACGGTTACTCACAGACATGCGACCACACGAAACTACACATCTTGATTTAAACACATGCTGACGATGATCATTTGTCATTGGGAAACTTGATATTACAAATGACAACAGCAATTATAAGGAGAAGCCATTTAAAATAGATTTATAGTTGAGAAAAATATAATTAGAATGTCATGTCGTCATGAATCTTGGTGATCATCAAAAATGTAAAAAAAAAAAGAACGGTAGAGAGCGAGATAATATTATTTTTCTGAAAAATATATACTAAAATAGTAAGTTAATATTACATTTATATTTCTCTCTTTTTTTAAATACGCTCAGCTAAAGGAGGAAATCTGGCTTGCCTACTGTGCCATCATGGACATGTGCACTCAACTGAAAGGGATAAAATCATCGACCAGCACAAAAAGTGAGGAGACAACGTCCTCGAACAGTATGGAGACCTCGTTACAAGACTCTTGTGTTGTCATCAAGGTGAGTACTCCTCAAGAAAGAGAGGAGGACAGGACACTGTCTTTTTTTCGTAAATTAAATTATACCGTTTTAATCCCTCTTTATTTAAAAAAATAGAGCCCTAATAATCGTATCTTTTGAATACCATGTTTTCGGTTTATATCTGTCTGCATCACTGTTTTTTTGCAAGCTCATCTTCTTTATCGTCGTCCTTATTATTGGTTTAGTCTCGGTACATTTGAAACTTTGAGTTGGAGAATCAGAAGAAGAAGAAAAAAATGATAAAAAAATGAATTCGTGGTTTATTAATGTAACGTTAGCTTTTCAGAGGTGGAGAATGAATAATGACAATGGGAAATTTGTTGTTACAGGGGAAAAAAGGATTAGTACACCTATTATTTATTGCGGATGCGTAGCATTGCGGATTAGTGTATAGGCTTTATGGTGTATAGAGATGCTATGGATATGAATGCATACATGGCTATCATAATCAGGGTTATTATTTTAAAATTACATTAAAATACGCGATGAGGATTTTTTTGGATATTATTTCACCGTTTAAAAATGAACCGAAACGGCTTTTTACGAGCACCGAAAAACTCCGTTATTCGAAATAACATGCATGAATAATGCAACGAACGGTGATAATTGGGAAGGTGTAGTGGAGGCGGGGAGGACTATTACCTATGCTAATTATGATGTAGGTTGGGGAGGAAATACATTGAAAAGTTGGGATACTTTTTTATGGATATTTTTATGGCTGGTTATTATCATTATAATGGCGACGGTCGTGATGATGGATTTGCAAAAATAAAAATTGTCAACCGGCACTTCATATTAATTTTTTTGTGTTCATTTTTTAACGATGAAAATAATGAATATGTATTTCTACTTGTTTAACAGCCAGGACTGCTGAGTACATCTCTCGATGAACTGAAACTACTTTTACGGGAGCTTGGCAACGTGGACGGGCTCGACACTGGTATCAAGTCCCAAATCGAACTTGAGATGCGTCTTCACACCGCCGAGGAAGCTCTCAACAAGTCGGAACGCTTCCTCTCTGACAAGACCGATGAGAACAAGCGACTCAAAGAGGAGAACAATCAGCTCACTAGTGAGTTCATCAACTCTTTCGAAACTTTTATGCTAAAAATGCAATTTTTCAATGCGACAAAAATGCGGATAGAAGATAAACACAAAAACATTTTCTTTGTCATTTAGTCAATAATTGAGACGGAACTAATTTGCATGAGCTGTAGTTTTAGAAAATGCAAATTCTTTGTCAATGTCACTTTTTAAAAAGCGAGAAACGAAGATATGATCATCCGCTGTTTCAATTCTTGCCATTTCCTGAGATACCAGACTTATTATTTTTTGTTCTAGTTTTCAGTCAAGGCGTCAATTTCTTTACGATGAATGAAAAAACAGAATAGAGAAAGAGTACCAGAGCTCACATTGTACTTCTCCTCTCTCGATTGGTGGTGACATTGACAAGGGCACTTGTCAATGTATAGATTTAAATGTTACAATACATTCAGTAATTACATATTGCTGTTTTTTTGTGTTTGCCAAGTTCAGCGGACATTGGCACGACAAAAAGGATTAAAGTACACTGCCCTGCATTTTTGAATTGCGTGCTTTTGTCTCTGCTTTGGTATTAGATGATTTTTGATGATGATAAAAGTTCAAGGAGAACAATGAAACAATTAAGGTGTTGATTTTCGGCTCTGATTAGATAGAGCACAGAGGAGTGCAAAAGATATAAAGGTTGTGTGGGAGCTATCCTCCACGGTCGGCTGTTGATTTTAAATGTTTTGATGCTTTCATATTTTTTAAATGCTTTCATCATGCCAATTGCTAATCAAATATTATAATGAGAATGTTCAACATTTAATTTTACTTCTGACTCGGCTAATATGCTGTTGTTGCGTGGGAAATTCATTATTCCTGATTTAATTGGTGAACCCTCTTGTGTGTCTCTCTCAGGTCAACTGACAATCCGCGAGGCAGAGCTAGCTGCCGTCATGGAGGAGAGGGATAATGCACGCCGAGACCTGAATGAAACTCACCTGGCCAAAGACGAGATCGTCAAGAAAGCATGGGAGCTGCGTGATCAAGCCGTACAAAGGAAAAATAAGGCTGAAATTGAGGTAGCCCGAACACGAATTGACATGATGCAGGTCAACAGCCAGCTCATGGAGGCGATCCAGCAGAAAATCCAATTGAGTCAGCAGCTCGAGCAATGGCAGGTATGAAAAAATCCGGGTTTCAAATCCCACCCTTTCATTATAAACATATCTTTTAAACTGATTTCTAATCAAACGTTTTCTCTCTAGGTTGACATGCAACAGTTACTGGATGAACAAATGCGAACGAAACTGTCCCATCAGGAAGCTGCCATTAAGGAGACTCATCCACAGAAAACCATCCGCACCGAAACTGTGCCGTCCACATCTCAATTCGAACGAAAGAGGAACAAATTAGTCGCCTTGTTTCGTAGTGTGTACCCGTAAAACTTTATAAAAAAGATAATATATTAAACATATGTATAATTATGAAGGATGAAATCTATATTATTCAAATATGCATACCAATAAAATAAGCAGAGGAAAGGGGCGTTCAGTTAAAACATTTTTAGTTCGAGAGAAGAAAACGGCTGTGAGTAAAGTAATGACAGTAATAAAAAAACAATACCTATTTAATCACTTTTTTAGACGATGAAATAAAAAGGAAACAATGTTGACCTGCCTGTATCTGTAATGATTTTAAGAGTAATAGAAACTATAGCGATAAATAATAACTATCAATTGTGTTAATATTATAACTAATTGTCATTTAACAATACATTCAGTACATGAATGTCAAGTTTTTTTTCAAGATAACAAGCTTCAAAGCAAAATCTACCTTACTTGCCTTTTTGCACGGATAATAAGAATCAATAATGATAACTAATGCTGATAATAATAGTTTTAAATAATTATTTATGTAAAATCGCATGAACGAATCAATCACCACAACCAACCGCCGCAACCGTTCCAATCACTTGTTGACTACTTGATTAAGATAATGAAAAAAAAATGTTTGCCTGATTTTTTTGTAAATCGTGTTGTCTGTCAGCAAGATGAAACGGAAATGAACACACCGTTACACTACTACTAAGGTATCGTTTTGTAGAATATTAAATAATTAACAGATAAAATATATAATATTTAGTAGAAACTTATCTTTTACTCTATTTGTACGTACCACTGTCAGTTTTAAAACTTTTAACCAATACTATTTTTTGGCGAGGAACAGATCAACCAAGTTATATGAAAAAAGAAGAAAAATGAAAATAAAAATAGAAATATACAGAAAAATCTGCAAAATTTGAAAGAAAACAAAAATACTTTTGGGGTTATTCATCAATACAGCACATCACGAAAATGTTGTTGATGATGCTTGCATGCTGGTGATAATAAGTTTTTTTTGGCGATCAATAGACAATTTTTTGTTACCTGTTCTAAATCTCGTAGATTAAAAAAAAGAAATAATAATTAATTACAATTATAACTGTTACATACATACTTAGATACTTCTTGTATGATATTTTAATGCGCGTCACACTGTCAAGCAAACACGCAATTAATCCGCGAGCAAACGCAATATTTTTGTTCAAAAATATGAAAACTTTAAAAGCCCTAATTAGTGAATCCATTTATGCCTTATTCTCAAAAGCTGGTAAGGTATTCTGTACACCAAAAATAGAAGACGAAAAAACAACCGGAACGTGTAACTTTTAAACTTTAACAAGACAAATTATATATATAAGACGTATATATGATGTGCTAATAGTTGTAATAAGACGACCCGTGTCCACAGGTGTGTAATGTTTTCATATAAATGCAATAATAAAAAAAGTTGTCGCAAAATATATTGTACACCTGTATGCATATTATCGTTTTAAATTATTCCACTCAACAAGGTTGGATGCCAAAAACTGCAATCATAGCGAAAGCCATGGAGACACCATCAGTTTGAGATTTTTTACACATTTTTTATTTCATATTCATAGACACAAAAATAATTGAATTGGAATACAATTCATAAACATCCATATTTATTTACCTGTGCGTTATCCGCACTTATTTACTTAACATATAGTTTGGTAAACTTAAACTCTCCCAGAGCGTTTCACTTTTGCGACTAGCCACCCACCAAAAATCTCCTATGAGCACAGTCCATACACTCTTGATATATAATATTCGAACCATTGTTACCATCATCTTCCCAAACACCCATCGATACAAAGACATGTTTTTATTTTAGGTACAACGTATAATAGATATTAATGTTTTCATTAATACTGGTACATTTAGTTGATACACCGATAAATTCATTTAATTACAATTAAGATTTATATATTTAATCCGAATCAACCGTTAGATGCCATACAAAACGCTACTTCTAGCAGAAGTAACCCCTTCAACGTTATCAAAAGATAGCCTTCTCTTCCCAACAAGTTACATAATATACATATAATAAATAGCAGCCTCCTCCTGTAATCATCATCAGACACATTTTGTTCAAATCAGGTCCTCCAGTCTCAGTACAAGTTTTACTAAAGTACTACAATACTTTGTTTACAACATCGAAAATATATATCTTCATGACTTATAATTAATATATATATTATTACTGTGCTAACATTTATGATGAAATATAATATTTTTATTACGAAACTGGTGGAAAAGAAAGTTTACAAAAAAATTAACATGTTTTTCTCGACAGAGATTCATCTAAAGAATACTACTACTTTGTTTCTTCTTTTTTTACCCTTTTTGCAAAGTATATCCTGCCACAGCTTCTTCCCAAGGATATATCGATCATTTGATGATGTTTGTGCAATTTTACTTTGGCGTTGACTTGCTTGTCGAAGCAATAGCAGCAGCAGCAGAAGCTTCCGCAGCAACCCTGGTTTTCCGATATTTGTACACGACGCTTCCTCCACTAGCCCTGACTTGCTGGCCGTGCTTACGATATCGAACGGAAAGAACCTGCACACCTGGGGGCAACCTAGCCCACAAGTTCTCGACAATCTGGTCAATCGCTTTCTCCTGAGTTCGTTGATACTCTTGCCAATCCTCTGGAGGCTCATCCGTGTCGACCAACTGCAAGTGCTTAACCCTTGGAAACTTTTTAGCCAAGTCGAAGAGATAGAAGGGGACACCACGCATGAAGTAGAATGGGAGTCGGAGATCTGTGACCTTGGGGAAGCACATGTTGTACAAGAAGATGTTGTTGTGGAGCTGACGCTCGTCCACTTGCAAATGGAAGGATTCCAAAGTTCCTGAATATTTCTTCAGTGCATCCATCAAGCTGCCCAGATTGATTGTATCATCGCTGTAGCTAATCTTCACGCTCAGTCGTTTCAACGGCCATTTGGCACGGCTACATAAGCAAGCAATGAGAGTGCTGGAGACATCACAAACCTTGAATTCCTCGAGATTAGTGACGGCGTCTGTAACATCTCTTGCAAAGTCTCGGGACGCATCCTCCATGAGATTATGACCCCAGCAGTTGAGTCGCTTGATTTGGCCTCCATATCGGGAAAACAGAGTTTTCAAAACGGTGTAGCCTCTGTCCCCCAAAATGTTGAGATTCCGGAAGTATTTCAACTTTGGTGCAGGGAATGGATCCTTTTTCCATGGTTCCAGAATATTCTTTATGCCTCGCTTGTCCCAGTCAGCGCAGTAGATGGTGAGAGTGTGCAAATTCTTCAGCTGGAAAATTACCGGAATGTTGTTCACAGAGTCCGGAACCTCATTGTGGACAAAGTAGAGACAATGACGGACATGATGACCGTACTGCTGGACCAACAATGGAAACTTGTGACAAAGTTTCGTGTACTGCTCAATGGAGCGACAGCTCAGAATGATGGTGTGATTGAAGAATGGATTTTGGAACGGCTCATCAGAACGTTCATGCTGCTCGATAAATGCTTCCACCTCTTCCGCGCTGGAGAAGCGAGTCCCCTTGCATTTCACCAAGAAGGTTGACAAGACATCAGCCACCCGATTCTTGGCAAAGTATGGCGACCAAATGTTCCGTTCGAAAACGTCATCCACAAGATGCATCCAGTCCTTGCAGACCAGACGACAAGCAAGCAGGTCCTCATGCTCCAAACATTCTAGAATTCCTTCCCAAACCTGAAGGAACCACCACAAATAAAATACGTTAATTTTAATTATTTTCTCTCCACATTTTATAACCACCAATAATTATACTACAAGCAACACATAACAAATAAGTATCAAATGTCAAATGTTCAACTACTAACCTCAATCGGAAATATTTGTAAACAGTGTTCCTCCGGTTGCATCATCGTGTCACCAATTGTTTCCAATTTCCCATCAATTGTTACAACTTCAATTCAATCAGCCTGTCTTCCCCTTAAATTGTAAGCTTCCTAATTATTCCTCTTCTTCAACAAGTTTCAGAGAGACTGTATTTACACATCCAGCCTTTCCAACTATCAATTCCCGACTCTTTGATACCCCCACCACCACAGTCTTCTCCAGTATGATCGTTTGGTTTGATTTAGTTACTACCTGAATTCTGAAATGGCAAAATGAAAGACAAACTATTATCAAACAGAATTTTAAAGGATGCTGTGTAGAGCTCCTACTACTACTTTCCACTGCTCTTTTTGGATCACAAAGTTCCAAGTTGGAGGAAAATATTGATTTTTTTCTAGTCGCCTCCACAACGAAACATCTGAAATGGCAAAATGCGTTTCTCCCCTTACCCCTTTTCTCACACAGGAGAAGACCGACCTTAGTCGAACTTGGTCGTTGTTTCCTCCTCGTTCCCTTCCTCACGTTTTCCAGCACACACGCTCACACAAGAAGCAACGACAACAACACGTAGACGAGAGACGCTCAAGGTTTCCTTAGAATTTCTCTGTCGTTTTTAGCTCTCTTTCTTCATCCTCTTTCATCTTCTCTCTCTCTCTCTCGCTGGCCTTCTCTTCTCTCTCGATTTTGCGTTTTGCCTTTTTCTCATTTCATAATGACATAAAAAAGTCATACATTCATACTTTCAGTTCAACAATTATTCAATGCCTAATAGCTCTATTCAAAATTAGCTTTTGATTATCCTTAGGATTTATGGCACTTCTAGAAAAATCTTTAGTTAAGCAAGAATTAGTATCTGGTACGTGATGGACTATGTACAATTTACGTGTTGTTGTTGTGTGGCTTCATTATGAAATAGGATGTAGGAAGAACTCTCTGAGATTTTCATGGAGCCCCGAGGACAAGAGATAAAAATAAATATTATGCATAAAACGTAGAGATCAAATTGTAGGACAGGAATGAAATAGTCAATAGTCCAAACATTGTATTTTTTTGATGTGTGATTATTAGCTTATCTTAAAGATGTAAATTAAAGGATTCGTTTCGCTCAAGTTTATGATTCTGGTTCTGACGCACTAGTTGAGTTTTACTCATTAACGCATGCAGTTACACCAGAATTGATGGGGTTTCTTGGAGCCATTTTTTTTATCTGCAGAGCACTGATTCGAGATGTCATTTGAATTTGAAGTAAATTTTATACAAATTTTGCAGTTTCATATTCATAGTCTTTTCTAAACCTTCGTCTTACTTTGATAGGCAGAGGCAGCAAAATAGGTAACCCATGTACTTGAATTCACGGTTGATTTTATAAATGATCGTGTTCCTATTCCCTATTTACTTACTGTAATATTTTTTCGTGAGTTATTACTATGTAGTATCAACTTGATACCATCATCGCAGATCGCAGTTTTCCCTCAACTAAATGTCATTCTATTTTTTACACTGAAGTAGGTAACTAGCATTTTACATTATTAGTGTCAGTGTCAAACACAATTTGTACAGGACTTAGGTTTTCAAGGTTGTTGCCAGCGAAAAGGGGAGCTTGTTGCTTTCGACATCACTCCGACTTCCAACTTCCAACAACAGTTATGCATCTCTGCTTCTAATCTAATTTAATGGCTGTTTGAAGCAAAGAGCTCGGAGTCGAAAGCCCACGCATTTTTTCATTCGGCTGTTATTTTCCAAAGAAGCAAAACGGATAAAAAGCTATTTATTATCGAATGATTACTATTACAAAAGTTTCTCTGATGAGGAAAGCAACTGAGAACACTAAAGTTTGAGACACAAAATCATGCAACACGGGCAGCACGCGTATCTTTTGATCTTTTTTGTTCATTTTGGTAAATAATTTATGCTATAGGTATGCATGAAGGTAGGTATCAATTTATGCGCATTACGTATTTATGAGAAGAAACATGAAAGCAAATCAATTGCAAAATTGTATTTATGTCATTTTATCGTCGTCATAATTTCCAAGATATTTGTTGATTCTTACTAAAACACGAGAAAAGTAAAATAATAAGTATTTTGTGAACAAAACTGTTGCAATGTTGTAAAACGTTGGTTTTATCGCAATGATGATGATAAGATCACGACGAAGCTGATTCTATGAAGGGTTCTGGGTAGGTGACTCTTCCTATGAATAGTAATGCTCCGCGTTTGTAATCCCAAATGAGAAACATGAAAGGTCTGTTGACTTCGAAAAACTCGCCGATTTCTCCAAATCGCTCGATTCCTGCGGATGTTGCGGCCGCACCTTCTGTCCCCTTTTCGGTCACTTGAAGGTGAACCCTGTGCGCCATTGCGGATACTGCCAGTTGAGTATTTGTCGACATTCGACTCAAGTTGGCTCTTGCAGGGTCAAACAAAGTGACGAGACCCATGCGGCGTAGGGTGTCCTCCAATGCGATACTGTGGGATATTCGGAACCTGGGCATTCTTACGTGAACAGTTTCTGGCTGAAAAATAAAACAATCAAAGATAAGCATAGGAACCTACAAAATAAAATGGATGATGAAAAAACTCAGCAAAAATACATAATTGTTTCTAACAGTCAATGAGGCGAAGAGTTGTTTCAGAGTATCAGAGTTCAGGGAAGCTTCTAGTCGTCTCAAACTCTCAGATGGATCCTCGTTCCCAACAGACTGCTCATTCGGTAGAAGCAGAAACATGGAAAGTCTCCTGCCTCTGAAAGGTAATTCCAACAGTCTACAGCCGAGTTGCTTGCTTTCACCGAGCGACACTTGGAACTTCCCTGCCATCATTGGTATTTCAAGTTTTGACTCGGAGTCCAAATGAAATATCCCATTTGCTGCTGTCATAGTTGGATCAAAACTATGCAGCCATTGGGCATCCAAGACGAGTGCGTTCACAATCAGCATTCTCGTCTCAGTACTCAGTGGCTTATCGATTAATGAGGCGATTCTGCCCTTGGTCTGCTTGGAAACCCACTTGTTGATTACTCGCTGGGCAGCTTGCTTAATGGAACTTCCGCTGGCAAAGTCTACCGTCCGCACGGAGCTGTTGTAGTAGCGGGAGAGATCCTGATCGAATTCTGGGCGGAGATTGACGCCTTCTTGGAGAAAGACGCCATTTGCAATGTCAACAACAGCCTGAAAATGGTATATAAAAATTCCTTTAATTGCGGTACAGCTGAAGTGATACCTATAGCAATTAGCACATTTTAATTACATTGATGTCGTTATCGGAAACGCCGTAATTAGAAGGGTGAAATGTTTGATGAGCCTGTGCAGGCGTGAGTCCACTTTCCCTGTAGTAAAGTACTTTCTCCAATTGCCTGTAAGTGGTAGATCCCGCCCCAGATCCAAGCCATAGCTGAGATAACACAGAAGCAACACTATCCACTCACAAGAAATGAGAATAACGAATAATTAGACATAAATAGATAAAAAATACTTCTTTACTTAAAAACAAGCGACTTTGTAAAAAACTATCAGTATGATTATATTTACCTGTGCGGAGAAATAACAAGATTATCCAACGGTCCTAGATCACTTGCCAGCCTGTGGTACAAACTCAAAGCAAATTCTAAATGAGCTCGAGAAACACGCTGTACCAAACTTGCAGCTCCTCCTCCTCCCCCACCTTCACCACCACTGCCCCCACCTCCTTCCCCATGACCACCACTGGCTTTACTGCCACTTTTCCTTGATGCCGACGAAGGTGAACCTGCAGCAATCACCAGACAAACTCCAATCGAGCTGATAACCCCCAGAAAACCTAGCCACTTGATAAACTGCATATTTTATATAATCTTCTTTCCCCAATATATTAAACACGCTTCCTCCTCTTCCCCTGAAACAATGTGACGGTGACAATTCGCAAATTCTAACACCCCAACGACGGTATCAGGTCTCTCTTTATCTTCGTTGTCCTCCTCCTCCGAAGCATGATCTCTTCTTGATGAATCCCTGAAAAAACTATCTCTTACATGTCATTTGAAAGAAAGAGGAAGGAGAAACCACACATATTATTGTCATTGCACTTTCGATACAGTAGTAGGACAAGCGGAGATACACCATTAAAGTGTACCATTAACATTAAAAGTATTACGTCGTAGCTGTTAGTACAGAGATCCGGAAAAAAACATTGCGTATGGGCATTACAACTTACAACACAAACAATGATGCAGACAATAATATTTTTGTAGAAGATGATAACAATCAGAGAAGAAACAAACAAGTCAACTCGCATGCATTTTTACTTGTTTTTGAAGATGAACAA
>JAQIXW010003937.1:0-12335 GCA_034700685.1 Willowsia buskii
TCAAGAAATTAATTAGGAATTGTTTTAATGTGACTACAGGATACATAACATGTTCAATTAAAACTGTTATCTTTTCTTGTTACAATCTTACTTTGATACAATGCACAAACGTTTGCTGTCCAAAAATGGTTCAAATGAACTTTGCCGATGTTATTTTGCCATTAAATGTTGTTAGCAGAATTTTTTGAATTTTCCTCTGCAGAATACTTTCTCCAGCAAAAGAACAATCCTAAGCATAAAAAAGTAACCATCACATCACAATAAAGAAGCAATAAGATCACATACGCTTAAATGAAACTCTATGCACTTGTGGAGAGCACACAGTATATACAAAATCTATTGACCACTATTGCTAAGAGCTCATATAAGCTGGATATGTGTGTAAATATAAATATTTGCGATAAAGATAATTTTAGATTACTGCATCTTCAGTCACAAGCATCCAAACATTGCCATTCAGTGTATGTTTCGAATTGTTCCCATGAAGGCTAATTGTTCAAATGAAGTAAAGGATAACGTAGAAATACCCTTATTGTACCACATTGCGCTTACGATAGAAATTCTGCCTTCCCTATTAAACGCCAGTTCATCAGTCGATTAGGGAGAATGGTTGGGTGTGGATAGGTGAATAGACGTCTGTCTGTGTGTCTGTGTGTCTGTCCACGCAATAACCCTTGAACGCTTCACCCAATTTTGATGAAAATTGCTACGAAGGTTCCTTGTGACTCGAGAAAGAAGCCTATTGATTTTCAGCTTCCCGGGTCAACTCCTCCCCCTGGGGGAAAGGTCAACAGATTTTCAAATGACAAGCTATAGCTTATGATAGCTCATTTAAAAGCTATTGATGAGTACATTATTTTCGGGTATTCAGTTTCGATTTACAATACTCCCTCTGGCAGGAATTAAAGAAAGTAAGACTAAATGTTACCAAGATGATAACTCCTTGATCAGATGAAATTTGGTACGATTGTTTCTAATGATATAAGGACTAACTACACCAATTTTGAGCTTCCGAAGTCTATTCCTGCCCTCCAAAATTGGGAAAAATATATGTTTACTCGGCATAACTTCAATTATGATCGTTGAATTTGATCAGTGATTAGCTCAGCAAAGCCGGAACTTATATATCATAACATTTCTCCTTCTGGCGCTTTTTTGTAACAGTGTTTACCTGTTTTATTAGTCATGTAAATTGCAATGAAATAAATGTAAGTCATCAGACAGATCTCTCAGTTTATACTATAGAATACTACCAAGTACGTAATTGTGCTTATGCATTTAAAGGTTCATTATATAATTCTTATTTATTTGATATTAAATGCCACATTCTAGATCTTAGATAGCATTAATTTTGCATGCGACTACGAAAACACCTTAATTGCGTATATTATTTATGTAAATCCTATTAACATGCTAAAAATCCACTTATTTAGTATTCATAGTTCTAAGACACAGATATTGACCTTGTGCATGTATTTTGAAAATTAAACACAAATTTGCCCCCAGATACAATGAATAATTTTTTTTACAATTTAATTAGACTAACAACCACG
Organism: Willowsia buskii; assembly: GCA_034700685.1. NCBI lineage: Eukaryota > Metazoa > Arthropoda > Collembola > Entomobryomorpha > Entomobryidae > Willowsia > Willowsia buskii. Next base: position 1,554 of record JAQIXW010003937.1, read on the forward strand.
TCAAATGATTTTTCTGGGCACCTAGCAAATGATGAAGGATCACGAAAACGTCTGCTACTACAAATATTCATAATGTTGTATTACAAGCAGTAAGAATGCTCTATTAAAGAAGTTAAGCTCACAAGTTCTTTTATTTAGACAATTCAGACATTTTGTTATCTGGTTGTTCCTTTATCAAAGTTATAGCATTTTGAGTAAGCCCATTTGTTTTTAATCATCGTAAATTGAATGATAGCATCAGGTGGGAAAACAAAAATCAGATTTTAAAATCTAAAAGCATTTATTTAAAGGTCGCCAAACAAAATATTCCTTGAAGCAAAATAACACAGACAAAATAACTTACCAAAGCATTAAGGTTTCTTGTTCATGGCCAGAGGCCTTTTTGTATCCAAACAAGAAAGGGCTTTTCGTCATTTCAGCAATTCCTGATATGAGCATGCAGCAAATAAAAAAATGTACAAATCCACATCTCTCTTTAAACATACGATTAGCCAAGATGTTGATAGTTGGGACGTAGCTGACATATTCCACGTGTACGAGCACGGATGTGCAAAATACCAATGGGAAAAGCATACACTCCCAGAGTTATGGGATGAATGTGCGGAATTAGCCCTGGAATAGAGGCCGCCATGGATGTCATACTGATTGCATATATGGAGTAAATAACGGCTCCATCCTTCTGGGGGCTTTTCTTGGAGCGGTTGGGCGACCACTGATGGGTCACTGATCACTGATCATTAAGGTTTCTTGATTGGTGGAATTTATGAATTACATTTATACTCAATCGAAATTTGTAAGTTTGGAACGTTTTTAGTTCAGGAATTCTTATAATTAATATATGGGCTTTTACTCAAAAAAGTCTAAATAAAATTCTTACTGTTGTACAGGCAAATTAAATCAGAGAGGGCAACAAAATTTAGATTCGTATGTTTTTAAACGTATTGTGAAAAAAAATTGCATTGTATTGTAAATCAGTTTTTTAGTTTAGAATTAACAGCTTTTGTGGACATGCTTTTAAGCGGTTTTATTTTTGACACTTCGATTTTTAGCAGTGCGACAAAATCAAGGATATTATTTGAACCGGGAATGCTAATATGAAAACTGTATCTCTGAAGCGGGTGCTTGATACTTTCAAATAATCTCGTATATTGCAACATGCTACATCAAATTGTTGATCAATATTTTGGGGGCCAAAGAACTTCGTTCGACGACGAGCCAAAGTTTCGTAAAACTATTTCGGTACACTCTAAAAGTATGAATTAAGCAATGTGGTGTCGGAGAAAGTTTTTCACAAGTTCATACAAATTAAATCTAAATATAATTCTGTTTTATATTTACGTCATATTAGTTCGCATTTCGAAAGCATATAAAGTTATTATATTTCTTGCATCTATAATACATTGGCAAATTTAGTAAAAATCTACTCAATAGAAAAGATTTTTTCTCACGTCACCGCTTTTTCAAACATCTCTGAATATTTCTCTTTTTGAATAGTATCATTTTGATGCATGATTCATAAAGTGATAAAGCTGTCTGCTCAAAATTGAACAGAAATGTAAAATGTCATTTTCCTGAAAACCGATGGAGAATTATAAAACCTGCAAAAAATCTTCTGTAAAATGTATCAACCTGATGGAAACTTATAGTGAAATTGGATTTTACAATTTTGAGCCCTATGTAAACCTAATTATATATATCGGCGAAAATACGCCAAGATTGCAAATTGTCATAAAAATATGCAAATGTCACCTCGTCACTGAAAAGTAATAGGCATTCAAAATATACTGTGTGAAAGCAAAGTCAAGCCCAATTTAAAAAAGGTGTCAAATCCTTTCAGTTTTGGCTGAGTCAATTTCATGTCATTTGCATAAAAAATTTACTGCTGCTCGTAATTTGAAAGCCGTGTTGCTGAAAATATATATTATGTGAAAAGTGAGGTGTGTGATGCAACACAAATTTTTGATGATTTCATGTGGTTTTCCAAACGTCCTCAGAGTTTTCCTGTTGAAATATACATTGGATTTTGTATTAAAAAGAATCTAGTTTAACAATCTGTTATATCACAAACTGTAAGTATCCAACCCTCAAAACACCAGTATAGAAGACATAGGTATGTAGTTAAGCTTATTTGCGTTTGACAGGACGTGTGTATATCCTAAAACCGAAATGTATATCATAGATAGATACCATGATTATGCATTCCAAATTGTATTCGTCTATCTAACAAGGTTATAAAAAACCCGTTGTGTGAAGTGATCAAGAAAATACAGAATCTAATTTCTTGTTCAATGATTTCAATATCCGTTTCCAATTTTCCATTCTGATGAAACCGAACAGAGTACAAGTTTACATGCATGCAAAGCTCATTAAATGCATACTACAATGCTCCTCACAATTTATTTACTTTGTATCAATTTTACGAGTGGGGATATACAAAAGATGTAGTGAAAAACAACCGAATTTATTTATTTGAAATGATGTTTGTGCAAAGAGCTGATTTTACACTATGTAAACCCTGCAAATTAATTTGTTAGCCTGGATTGTTCATGAACAAATCTTTGTACTCATCTACATTTATTTCTGTGATATATGTAGTATAGCGTTAAATTAAAATTAAATAGTTGACATTTAATACTATTTTCAATACGTTCTGCAAGCAGGACCAACACAAACAAATTTGATAGTGCTACTGATCCCTTTGTCATGGTTAGCAAAACAAAATTTTGGTGGGCGGCTTTATGAGACTTTTGTATGCCTAATGGGAGACTCGTGGAATGGAATGTGCAAAGCACACGGCTAAAGTATAATGAATTGTTGAATAATGAATTATGACCATCTATGTTGAAGGCTATATATCTACCTGCATGATAACTTTACAAGTGGGAAGGGAAATAAAACCAAAGTGAATGGCTTTATCTGCAGGAGGCACATTTTAGAGTATTGTAAGCAAAGTATGGAAAATAATTTTAATCTGCGACAAATAATAATGCAAAACATGCGCTTATGACAGATCAATAAATCAAATTCAAGATACAGTCTTAATTAGATGTTCCACCTCAAGAACAAACAATGGCTTTTATTACTTTGGTATGATATGCATTTTCATAAATCAATAAATTCATAAACAGACTTTATCGCAAGAAACATTACAAATTATGTATATCTCCATTTGTGGATAAATCTAGATGGCGTAAAGGTATATCTTGACAATTTTGCGACGTCCTTCTAGTGTCAACAATGTTTACACTAAATTTCTTACTTGACAGGACTGAATGTTGATGAGCATGAGAACCACACATATTTTCTGGAAGGTTTGGTAGTAACATTTGCGAGAATTCAGTATCAACATTTGTGTTGTTTCGTGGTTCTTTTCTGTACACACGAAGTTTTTTGGCTTTTCTTGGTGAGGGTGACAAATGGTCGTTAGCGGATGAAGAAATATTCATACTACCAGTCGAGTTACCCATGTCTGCATATTGCTGAATGCCAGTTTCACTAGCATTGTGTGCACTACTTGTACTATGTGATTCAGCACGTCTTTGGTGATGTCTACATCTATTTGCGTCGTGTCTGGCACGAAATCTTCGGTAGACCCGTCTCACTGCACCCCAAACATCCGCACTAAGAAAGCAGTATACCACAGCGACAAAAACGCCCTGTCACAAGTAATATCAAGATTTATATTTTTGTAGAGTTCCTAAATTATGACTGATGCGTTGCAAAGAAATGTAGTACCTGTGTTGCACCAAAGAATGTGTTTAGTAGGACAAATGTCTTGTGATATATTCCTCCTGGATTGTAAATAAATAGCAGGTTGTTTATGCCTAAAATCGGTGAAAGTATAATTGTTGCTTTTGCCGCTCTTCGAAAATGTCTGTGACAGAGAATTGTACATGAAATTAATACTATTCTTAGATACAAGTATTTATGGCTAATAAATTGCATAATAAATATTTTTCACTTACTTAAATTCCCCCGTATTTCTGGCTGCTATGTTCACTTTTGTTAATAAAATTCGCAATATATTCAGTAAAAATCCGAAATTTATCTGTGAAATAGCAGTAAGTACACGAAAATAGGTATGTATATTTTTTACGAGATTCTAAATCCGTGTCTCAACGGAAATAAACCGGTTTCTTAACAATTTTACGTAAACATTGAATAACTAACTTATTTATTTTGCAATACACTTGCTTAGAATCTATGGTACGAGCAAAATTTTACTTTAAATTAGTAAAGTTTTAATGAATATCAGTTTTAGTAAAAGTTTTTGGAAAGCATAGAAATGAATACGAATATATAAATGAACCATTACAATTGTTAAGCTGAATATTAAAGTGTAAATTCATTTTTCTCTATTGCCTTGATTTTTTCAAGTCAAGAGTCCCTTGAAACTTGAATCCAATCTACTTAACTTTTAAGCTCAACCGCGGAAGTCACTTTATCAGATTGTAAGTCGGACACTCAAGTTGTTAGCTCACAAAACCAAAATGCGGCTCATATGATTATGCTTTCAGAGTGCAAGAAATTTTCCCACGGAATTGTGAATGAATACTCATTTTCTAACCCTGTCTTTGAAAGTGTCTTTGATAGTGTTAGGGTCAACTAGCTTTGTGAAATGTTAAAAACGAATGAGATTCCCACATCAAAGTTTGCTCCCATACATAAGTTCTAAGTTTCATATCCGCACCTGTCCTTCCTGGTACACAAAAGTACAAGTAACTTTTTTAATGAGATAACTTACCAGCAAGTCGATCAGAATGGGTCCCAATACTATCCAAATTTCAGTCATTTGACTATACCCCTTCCAACATTTTACAGGATGATTTGCTTCCATTAGCAATGAATATATTCCCATGAACGGGAGAGGAACAACTGTTTGCATATAAAATTTGATCTTGTTTACCTTTCCCAATAAAGTAAGCGTTGACAATGTGAATAAATACTTTAAACTTTGAAAACTTACTCCACCCGAATGTATAATAAGATTTGAAGGGAGGCTCTTTGTCAAACACGTTTGTTGTTAGCTTGCTGTTTAAATAGATGCCTTGGATAAACATCCAGTTTACTGAAGAAAGAGTAGCGTATAAATACATGATCAAAATTGCTTTGCAGATCCAATCCTTTTAAACAAAAAACTCTTAATCAACTTTTTGTATTTATAAAGCTGCATATATTTCATTAACTTAACAAATTACTAACTTACATCGTCCCTATAGTTTGTTGTTCTGTTAAAAATAAACGGTTCTGTAATAACGTAGAGCAAAATATACCGTAGAGTTAGAGCTGCCATTAAATGAAGATGAAGTATTATTCGATCACACCAGATTGATCTGTGAAAAATGAAAATTTTGATTGAAATTCATAAAAGATTTCAGGTTTTGTCGTATTAAAAATGTCTCGTGTTTGGAAATATATAACTGTACCAAATAATAATTGACAAAAATCATGTATTTTTGGATATTCGAGAAATTTATGATAGATTATATTGTATTCCCGTAATAACCTTCAAACGTACCTGAAGCAGCAAAATACTGTGATAGCACCGACTAAGCATAAAAGTGAAAGAATAGATCCGATGAAGACAGTGTAACGAACTTTCTCTTTTAGCTCATTCTCTTCTGCTTGCATGATCTAAATGATAATGATACCATTCTCTAATTAATTTTTTTCTTTACTTCCTGTTAGCGTGATAAGATCTCATTTCTCATCATTTCTCTTCAAAATACTCACACTTTGCTCCACATACTCATCATAAGAGTCCGCACACTCCGTATAATTCGTCCAGTTTCCTCTCAGCCAAGTTCCATTTTTCTGGCAAATTCTGAAAGCACTACCTTCGTGATTAAAGTCCCAAGAATATTATGAAAGTAAGAAGATCACAAACAAAGGAAAATTGTTAATGCTGTAATTATTTTTCTCGTAACGGTGTTCGGGTTCACGTGTACCTTTCAAGAAGGATGCATACTGTGGATGATTTTCTTGAAGAACCTCTGAACAGTTTCTTTTGACTATTGTACCAGAAGGAGTTGCCGGCCAGCAATAATGATTGTCCCAGGTTGCATTGCAATATGATCCTGATCCATTTAATTGGAAAACTAATTACTGATGAGTATATAATTACTAAAATACCAAGATATTGTATTACCTTCAGTCATTCCCGTATTATCTGCAAACCACGTTTTTATGAGACACCGAATTCCTGAATCCGAATCGATTTCAGCGAGCTGTGCTTTTTGCCAGTCAGTCAAAGAGAATTTTGGAGTGCTTCTGTTTTCTGGAGGAGCACTTGACATCTTCCTGCTGGTTTCAAGATGTTGTTTTCACTTCAAAAAAATTGCAGTGGGAGCTTCTGCGGCTTGAGGTTTCACTCTTATTCAATATTGTGGTTGTAGTAGGCACAAATACAAGTGAGAAAACACGATTTACTGGGAAGAAGATTTGATGTGGTGGTGACACGTTCATCTGAATATTTCACATTTTTTACGGTCATGTACAGTTTATTGATCCGTGTAGGGACATCAGTGGAGATAAGATCAAGAATTTCTAAATTACTTGATGGCAGTATCAGGTTTTCTCATTCTTTCACACACGCCTACTTGTTCAATGGATTGATTTAGTGCGATAGGAATGACTACAATTGTTTCTAAGGAGACTGGACATGTGAATGTAAACAATTTAGGAATCAAATTTGATTCAGATGGATTTTCTTAATTCGTTTTTAATTATTTATCCATCGATATGTCGGTTGGCCCATCTACTTAATTTCTTTTAGTAATAGTTTTACAAATGTAGTAAAAAGGTTTACTATTTTTGGAACTTTGGACGAAAAAAAACCGCATTATCTATCATGTTTTTAATTTTCAAGGGGTGCACGGTCATTTAGAAGTCATAATATTATTTGCTATGGCGTTAAACTATAATGTCGTTACCTTTGGTTAATAGAATATGAATATATCTACTGCAGTCTGGGTTTCAATAAAAAATGACCAGAGTAAAGGTGAGTCGTTTCTACATTAATTTTGGTAAAACCTTAGTCATGTTTTTTGGTAGAGCTCTATTAAAAACATGACAAAAGTGGCGACGTCTACGAATATTAATTATGTGAAACTTGGAAAGCTTTTTGCAAAAGGCCAAAACGTCTGTTCAGTTATTAGTCGCTTCTAATCAAATTACTGCTATCACTAACACATGATATTAATGTCGTTTTTCAGGTAAACTTAGAATGCACCAATATTCAGGATTATGTATTCAGTACGGCGGCACTGTTATTGATTTATTTAGTAAGAGTTAGAGTAAATATTATACAGTTAAAAATAAATTTTTATAAAGAGTCGTGTCTGTTGTGTTCATAAAATTTAATAAAAATACGGGCCAAATATTTTCACTGAAATGGTTAACCGGTTTATTAGTTTTTTTATCCTTTGTAGCCTCTATGTGTGGTGCTACGTCCTGGCCCGATGACGAAAGCCAACTGAAGCTACTCAACTCTAGTGTGTGGGCTTTTACTGCCTGAGCTCATGGCAGAAATCGCTGAAAGGTACAGAAAACGGTGAAAGCTCATTCAGCATTTTGCTTTCACTCTGAAGAAAGCAGATTTTTCATTATAAACATGTCAAATAAAAAAACTCAATGCATAAAAATTAGGATTGAGTAACCGCTTAAAGGAGCATTCACAATGCTGTTGTTTACAAGTAGATGCTTGAACTTTATAATAATCATATATGATAAATCATATACTTAAATATAACAGGTCGCTGTGTTTCATATACACTAGACATGACAAATTATTAAACTACTGAATGCACTATTCGGAACAACACGAAATTCTAAAGTTAACCTGTTACCAAAAAATACGTATGTCCTACGTTGCGGAATCAGAGGCTCAAAGACGAAGTGAAACAATTTATTATCCATAAGGCAAATTCATCTGTTAAATGAAAATTCATCAAAAAACTACTCAGACCAAACTGCAAAAAATCTTTAAAATCAGTAATATGGCTACTGATTTCACTTTTATATTTCATATTCCGTGAAGTACTATTGACCTCTGATGTTCACAATTTCAGTCTTAACTCGGACCACTATTACCACTACGTATCAATGAGTCGAAATCCAGTCTTTCTATATGATAAATTAAGCTTTACACAGCATGCAGCGTACCATCACCATGAACATTCGTTTAACACTGAAGTGAAAAATTGTCCAATTAACAGACAGACAAACACGTCAATCGTATAAACCTTTTTCTGCACTTCATGCATGTTTTATTTTTCAATATAGTTGCTATTAATAGTCATTTCATAACTTCAAATGACTGATTGAGACCGGAATTTTTAAGTAAAGTCATCCTGTTGTTTCTTACGAAACAAACAAAGGTTCATATAAGGTAAAATATCAGGTAAAACTTTATTATAACTCAAATGCCAGCATATTCAAAGCCTTCAATTCTAGTTTGTAATAAACTAATAAGTGATTGTGAATAATAAATAAATAATTCTATTACAAAACTATTTAATGTCGTAATATGCAATCCTCCCATGTTATTATCTGTTGACAAAGACCATTTGCTTTTCTCAACATTTCAAATTTAGAGACCATTTACAATAGTTGTTTTTCAACTTCAGAAAAAGGTTAAATTTAACATGGAATAAGCAAACACAGACACAAACAATATTTTTGCAAGCCGGGTTTTTGGCTATTTTTATAAAGTTTGCTTGTCCAAACTGTTTACATTTCTATAAGGCAATAATTTTTATTGTATCTTAGTCTATTTAAAGTCTTTAAATTGAAGGATTACCACCCAAGTCGTTTAAATCTTGATCGGTTAGAAATGCATGGACACGTTTTCCACCAAACAGTACAAAATCGAAGTGATAAACAAATACTTATATTGAAAGCAAATTCAGCTTAAATATGTGTTAAAGTAAAATTTCTCACAAAACCGAAGCCATAGAAATTATTTACATTTCTAATGACCTTATGACATTTTACATCTATGAAGAAATTGCTAATTAAAGCAGCAATCAGTCCACAGCCATAAGTAGGAGATCTTTGTTTTTGTATTGAAAGTATAAGGGCAAAGCACTCTAGAGTTTCCTGGTGCGTATACGATAACAACAAGAAATCCCATTATGATTTCAATTACGTAATACCGTAAGATCTCAGATACACGCACTGTCCCTCCCAAATAAACACCCTGACGTCTGTGAGAGTAATAAATTGACGAAATACTTAAGACGACTCTAGACGAAAAATGTCTTGGTCCATAAACTATGAACATACCTGATAATATGAATAGATATGGCAACGCGTATGCATACCCAAAAGTTAATTAAGCGTTTTCGACACCCCTCCGAACAAGACGCCCCAGCGTTTAAGGACAAAAAATCAACGAATTACGAGCATACAACAAATTGGAAATTTACAGTGTATTTAGGTATCTTGGAGAAATTTTGAGAACTGTAGCAAAACTGTTCTTCATTCTAAGTAGTAGTGTCTCTAAAAGCTTGAACTTAAACATTTGTTATTCTGCAAATAAGAAGAAATATCAGAGAGACGAAGCTTGCATAATATGGCATTTACGGACACACTTTGAATGGCGAATACAAAATGAGAATCGTCTTTCTATGGAAAATCGCATTATTTATTTGAAATTTTGTTATACGCCTGTAAAGATATATCGCGGCAATGCTGCTGTAAAACATTCTATTCTAATGTGTTTGCATCCGTTGGAGTATGTCACCTAATTAGTAAGCTTTGTCGTTGTTGCAATTTTAATGAGTAGACATTGCTGTATAAGAAAGCACCTTTGTAATTTAATATTTGCTACTGGAGTACCCATGGACAATTATACTTTGTTGGACATATTTGCGTGCTTTAAAATGATTTTTGATTTGCTAAAAACAACCTCATGCAATGTATTTACAAAAGTACTTTTGCCTTACTGTAATTATTGGTTTTACTAGACAAACATTTAGCCTCTTTATGTTGAAGCGATTGACAATTCAAAAATAAATTGCAAACTAGAGCATACTTTGTTTATAACAATAAAAGGTGTTTTTCCAATGGTAAATCCAATAGAAATGGTACTGAGAAATTAGTAATAAAGCACGCATAAAAACCAATTCTAACAAAATGTTTATAACACATGGCTCTAAATTACCCTTGCAAATAGTGACAAAGAGTTTTCCTCGCCCAAAGAGCTGAAAGGCTGAATAAACGGACACTAATTTGTCACCATTGAAATTGGGTTAGTTTTTTTATATAATATAATAATATTTAATAATATTTTTCAGGTTAACAGTTTATGACACCTTTTCTAACTATATGTCTGGGGATTCTGTAATGATAAGTTAACGATATACCTACAAATCTGTTTTAATTTTTGAATACTATGTCATAATTTTGTGTGAGCTATATAATGACGCTTGAAGATAGTAACAAATGTATATAGTTAGTTCGCTTGACTAGATAACTGATAACTAGTGAAACCATTTAGCCGAAAGTTTACTCCATCATCAGCATTTTTCAGCTCTTTTTAGTCAAAATTCTCATTTTATTTAAACGACTCTTTAAAAATACCCTTAGCCGTTTATTCACTATTTTTACGCATACGGTAGTATTTGTTCTGCTTTCGGAGGGATACATAAAACCTACCTATTGTAAGAGATAAAGGAAAAGAAAAACTTTTGCTTTATCCTGGTTACTTAATGACAAGTGTCTGGTTGTATTGCATTTTTTATATTTTTAAATCATAGTGTATATTGCATGTTTACATTT
>JAQIXW010003938.1:0-12334 GCA_034700685.1 Willowsia buskii
AGTCTCTGCTGCCAGGAGGAGTGAACTATGTATAATGAATGTGAGCCACAAATACATGCAGTATCTATGCATAATCAGGCAACGTTTACAGTACTATAATACATGTTCACTCCGCATAGAGCTTGCCTGCCTTGGAAGTCGGAATATATGCCAGCCATAAATATGTAATTTCATAATTTAATGCATTGAAACATTGCACGCAGAATTCAAGTATTTTATGCGAAATTCAAGTTTGTCGGGTAGAATTCAGGTATTTTAATAGAGGAGAGATTGAGGATGAAAAGGTAAAAAAGAATATTGTTGGCATACTTTACTAGTTTTTATTTAAGTTTCTGAATAATCATCATCAATACGATTTACAAAGGAACAAAAGACTTGTTATAAAATTTCATTGAAATACTCTTCTACTGTTACTACTAGGTAGTTTCATTTTTACCCTTATCATTTAAACAATTACATCTCATTTACCCTAATTACCAATGAGCAGGGTGGCGACGTACTCCGTTGTCGGTGGATGAAGAATGACTCGCTGTTTATATTCTCGATACTGAAAGGCCTGCATCAAGTCGAACCAATTTGGGGGCAATGTCCAGCAACTTGAATTAAGATTGACAAGGAGCCCGTTATAATTGCATAGCTCAGTGGCGCTTAAAAAAGCCAGCATAACAATTGTTTCCGCAGCGTAAGCTTCTTGCACTACACACGGTTTCAACTTGATTATATAGTTCATCTCCAGCTCGTCGCCTGTCAGAAGTGCAGCCATGGTTGCATCTCGTCGTTTCGCGTGCCTTACAACTCTTACATTGCTGCGCCGATTGCGAATTCTGTGATGGCCAACATAAACATTGCCCGACAAATTTCCGATGACGTAAATTGCATCCATGTAGACATAGACGTCTATAAGCTCGTTAGGTTCCACATATTCGAACGAATGGTTGAAGTGTGCATGTTGAATTTACAATTTCAGCAAAAATATATGCAAGGCAGCAATGATAGTAGCACGTCATTTTTCTTTTGCTTCCTTATCTCTCGTCCTGTTCTTATTTTCAATGCTCCTTTTCCATTACATTTCCCGAACAATGGAAAACCACTAGGATCAGCACTAGCACTTGCTCATCAGCGTTATCATTCAAGATACGGCGAAAGAATGGTATAGGTATGATGTGACTCGTACGAAACGAACCGCAGACTAGAAAAGATGATCTGACAAAATATGTTTTATGCAGTAATATCAGTCAACAGACATAGGCCAGTTCTTCACTAGGTAGCGTCGTAGTCATAATAATAATAATAATAACAATGAAAGTGGAAAGAAAATGCAGACAAGATATTTTTTCAATTCTAACTACTCACTGTCACTAGAGTAAAAAGGGATAGTGTAGACGCAATATTTTATTCAAGCTACATTGGTAGATACGCTGCCCCGACATGATTCCCTTTTAGCATTAACTGGCTGTCATGAAATGAGATGAAAAATAAAAGATACGCCTACACATACAACATATACCTTTTTAAAAAGTCTATTAAGTTTAGTAAGCATTAAATATAGATAATATAAAAACATGAAATACATCCTACATAATATATACATTTCCCATTAGTCTGTGATTTCACACGCTTCTCCCGTCCTCTCACCTTCTACAGATAATAAAAAAATTCAGATTCCAGAATTGCATTAGGACGATATAGTACAAACAAACACATTTTGTTGTCTTCGACTTCCTAAAATTATAGGTATGCCTGATTTACATACGCCTCATCCTTATATAACCAATGTCTATTCATATGTTTACAAAATATTACGCTACACTAATTAGCTGTGTTCCTTCATACTATTACGAGCTCTTACAGTATTTAAATCATAGTTCAATGCAACATTGAAGAATCTTCAAAAATACTTTCTACGTTTACGACATTTTTTGTTTAAAAAGTAAGTAGTAGTAGTAGGATTAACTGCATTACATAATATTTATCTTTACGAACGGTATAAGATTAATATAATAGATATTAAAAGTAGACCCTTTTATATATTGTTAATGGTAGTGTAAATTACCCTTGTACAAAATGATATACTGACGTGCTAAATACACAGGCACAATCCGTTCACTCTTGTTTGCTCTGTTTATTATGAAGGCTTTTTTAGAGAAGATTGGCAGACTTTGTTTTGCTGATACTTTTTACACAATGAAGCAATTTTTACAAAACCTGATTACAGAGTCATTCTAAACCCTCATTGATCGTCCGCAGCTGTCACACTGAAAATCCGTACATCGGTTGACTTGTAGGAAGTAAAAATGCGTGATGTTTCAATTTTTTAATTTTTTATCGGTTTTTTATAAAAATATATACACAGACCTGAAACCTTGTAAGGTACACTGCACTAATCCACAACAAAAATTTAAGTTTTGGTCAGTTACATAGACTGCTATAGGCCATTTTGTTTAAAGACAGTTTTCGTAAAATTGCGACAATTCCATATAATGCAATGCACATATATTAGCAACGTAAATGTCCATATTGTACGTATGAATGCAGATATGGATCGATAGTGCTTTCAAGTGATTGGTGCGCTTATTGCAACCATTATTGACGGCTATTGGCTAAAACATTTGAAATCGTCAGTAGCAAATACATAGTGTTGAAATGCTGATTATGTGTCTCTATTACGTGTAAGCAGCACTAGAAAAACAAAACTCGTCTATTTATATATACGTATGCATTATATGTGTGACGTCTTTATGGCGTACCCATACATGTTATATATGTTTAGATTATCGTTGGGAAATTGACAGCTTGTTTTACGCTAGTTCAGAAAAAAGGCCAAAATTATCTCTCTCTCATCAATGCTACTGATGCTGATAATCAGCGTCACAGTAGTTCCTCATAGAGCACCATCTTCGCGGATTGGAATAATAATATCATCTTGCCGTTGTATCTGTATCTCCCAACTATTCAATATAATATGTAGTATGTATGTAGCTACAATAATGAACATCTGCTTATCAGGCGTGTTAAAGTAAACAAATGCGAATGTACCTACCTACTTTTATGTACACCATTCTAAGCAATTTTTCCTGCTTGTATCATCTTTGATAACTGAGGCGTCGTAATCGAGATGACAGAAGGCATAGTACGAAACAGTGTATCTTCAATTTCGTTCTTGTCTGAAAACTTTTAAGCCCTGTCCATGGCCTTTGCGGCAAGGCATGTGGTTATCATTTTGCTCGAAGCATTTTTTATCAATGTCAATTTAATTATAGCCCCTTGCCTGAGCTTGGCAAGGAGGAAGTTGGAATAAAAACAACTTAGTACAAAGCACCTTGTAAGCTTTTGTTGAATTATGCAGTGGTAGTTTCTTTAACTCACAATCATTCATATTGTACATTAGGAAACAAGTAAATTGAATACATGTTTATGCTACACGCTCGTCTCACGTACTGCAATGATGATGGCTTTTTAATATGAAACATACCGGATCTTTAAAATCCTCTGAAAGCAAGACCTATATTATGCTACGCTTTTTGTCATCGTGTGCCATGCCAGTCCATTCCAATACCATTCTTTTCGTCATTTAATTCCCGGCTCGTGCTGACGAGAGAAGAGCAAAAAGCAGGGTAAGTAAATTAGAGTACAAATGATTTACAGCAAATCATAAATAGTATTTCGTACATAGTTTCATTAATATTCATATCAACATAGCTATATAAGTAGTAGTACTAGTAAGATTATGCAATCATGTTATATGTAGTATTAGTATTCTTTCTGGTAGACCACCGGACAGTTTTTTGGCCTGTAAACATATTATCTACATCGAAACACCTACACTACTATATAGTACATAATATGCATGTTCGATCGAACCCCGACCGTTCTAAGAACAAAAAAATACGTTTTTAAAATTAAGATCACCACATGCATTAAGAGTGTTCCATAGCAGTTTGCTAGAAGAACGCAAAGTCATATAGAGTAAAGTGTAAACCGAATATTTTCTAGTATGACCTTGTCCATCAATTAGTAGGTATGAATGTAACTAGTGCAATTGCCAACAAAGCTTTCTTCCAGTTTATGATAAGAATTATTGATGATTTTTCTCGGAAGACGACGGTTGAATAAATCTGAAAACGATGAGTATCCAGTTCTGCGGGACTACGATGTAGTGGCTGACTACTATACTTACATTGGTTCTAGACTTTGTACAGATAAGCTTATATAGCTGAATATACTTTTGTACCAAATGGTGTAAGATACAGGTGATCATTACAGCTTTCACTTGTTACCCGACTGGAGGGCGATGCAAATACCAAAAATGCTGTATGGTTGGATGTAAACATCTAATATACGTAACAATATAATAGTGCGAGACAAAAAGTAAGTAAATCAAATGCCGAACTATGAAGTCCTGGCAAACAACAAGATGAAAGCATGTTGATGACTGCTGCAAAAATTATTTGTAAAATCTTTTCATGAGTTTACTCAAATGGAACAGTTTCGTCCTATGCACCATCATATGCCTTATTTTAAGCTGTTGACGTATAATTTTTTGCTCAGTAAGAGAAGTAAGTTGATAAGTACCAAAATACTAATGATATTTGTAAAAATGCTTAATCTGTATACAAAATGCACTTAGGGAAGATGAGATGCGACCTTTTTTTATCGTATTAAAGCAACATAAAATTAAGCACCAGTATAATCTTGCATTATGCACGAAAATTTTAAGTGCGGCTTGGCTTGCATGGTTTTGATTGTTAGTGAATCAGTAAATCAGCAAATGATGGATGAATATGCATTTAAACCTTTTGCGTCATACCCCGACCGACCTAAATCTTTTAGCATAGAGTATACATTTTGCCGTTAGTTACGCATGTTTTGGGTAAGTATACTAAATGTGTAAATAAACTTGCATGCTGTTTGCAATTAGTTATTCGAGGCATGCAACTCAGAAACGACTAAAGCATCATCGTAATATCCACTCTTCGCTTATATGTGTGCCCTTGCAATTTTCTTTTTGTTTACACCGAAATTACAAAGCAACACAAGAGTTGACCACACCAATATCAAATGAACCAATTCGTTACATATAAATCACATAGAGCCGTTAGTCTAGCAAAGCGTTCTCAATGGCCACCAGTGAAGTATAATAATGAGAGACATTTCCAAGCTCACCATGTACTATGTCCTGAACGTTTGTTGGATTGCCTCTTTCTAATTTATTCAATCACTTGAATTTACTCATTTGTGCTAGCGTTTGCGTTTATGTCATTACCGCATACAATTATTATTCGGTCGAACTGACTTCGCGTTAATGTATGATGATGATGACAATGAGGAAAAATTATTTTTTATTGTATTCCTGCAACACACAATATGAAAAAATATCTCATTTTTCCACTGATTTAAAAGCCCGTAATTTTGATCAGATTAAAACATGCATCTTAACCAATATGGCAAGACAAAATTTTGAGTTTAGAATTACATTCAACAGAGTATACAATCAGCTTTCAGTTCAGTTACTCCTACTCATACGTCAGTTGCTGGCCATTACTCCCGTGCATACAGTTTTTATGGGGTTTTTCTGCTAAAAAAATTAGAATCAGTGTAACCGGAAGAAAGGGTCTAAATAAAATATATCACGAAGAAGAAGGCACAAGAGGCTTTAGCAAAGTGACATATTTCAATAAATGAGAGTGTTGCGTACAATATGCGTACGAAATTATCACAGCTCAACCATATAATATTAATAAAAAATGAAGAAAATTATTTATACTACTTTAGCAGAATCATGGTATTCTTTATTCCATAATATGCATATGTTACATTCACTTTTCACTTCACAATTTAAGAAAAGTAAAAGGAGTGAATGCACATTATGAACAGAAACCACGGGGCCATTTGAGACCCAACAGCTAATTATGCAGCAGTAGCCCAGAGCCCACAGTAATGCGGTCTCTCTCACTTGTGAATCGCAATCGTTTGATGATTTCAGTGAATAGGGAAGAAAAACCCATCACAAACACGGGGCCATTTGAGAACCAACAGCAAATTATGCAGCAGTAGCCCTATGTTATCGAATAGCAACATCATATTCTATTCTGGAAGTCAAAGTTGTGCAAAACACATGATTTTGCATGTTGCAAGATATTAATGAGGTTATGAAGATGGGGGAGATTTATACTAAGGGTTGTCAAATACAATAAAGGTTAAAAAGTTTATAAATATAAATCATAAACTTTTAACATGTGACTTTACTTGAACATCCTCCACTTTTTAGATTAAATTGAAAGCCAGTAAAGAGTTTATCAATTGATTTTTTCATAAATGCAGCGCTCCTCACAAATTCAAGCTGAGCAGTACACTCCTATCAGCTTAACCGTAAATACCTCCACCCTGGAGTAAAAGTTTATAATGCAAGTTATTCATGCGCCCATACAAAATGCATGGTGGCTTAACCTGTGGTTATAACTGGCAGATTTACAGTTTAAGAAAAAAATCTTTAACCTGACGCATAACAGACTGTATTTGAATACCCATAATATGTCTGTTGGTTACTGAGTAATTAAACTCTCGGTTAAAGCAGATAAATGCTGTACAAAATACACTGCAAATTTCCATGAATAAAAACAATTTCTTTGACCTATGATGCACATGCATAAATACACGACGGTCAACTGCCAGACTAAAACTAACACTAAAAGCCTAACAAATTAGCTCCGGTCATTGGTTATAATTTATAATTGCAAATAGTATGATCCTGAGTTTCTGGTAGAGCAAAGTATAATATGCTGGGAACTTAGAATCCGCTTCGTTCTTGTGTAAAGAAAAGGGGATCTTTGGAGAGCTTTTTCCGCTAATAATGCAGGAGAAGCTTTACAGAAGCATTATTATCTCTATGAATATTAAGCCAGTTGACAAGGGAAGTATTATTGTAAGGACAGGAAGGCTCTGTTCATACATACAGCATAACACAAACACAATAACACATTTTTAGAGCTGGCGATCAAAAAACCATGATGTTCCCTATTAATGATAAGGATAAGTAAAATTGGTCATAATAGAGCCTTGTATGGCCTAAAAGTGAACCATTTATTGTCTTATGATGATGGATAAGTAAAATTGGTCATAATAGAGCCTTGTATGGCCTAAAAATGAACCATTTATTGTTTTATGATGAGAATACACGTAATGATGATAAGCCAGTTTTTTAGTCGGAAGGAAAATTCAGAAAACAAGCATTCAATTCACACAGATGATAATGTTAATGTAATGAATCAATGAATGCATGCAAGGTCAAACTACTATCGCTTAAAAGCGAATAAAAAAGCAGTTGTTAGGGTGATATGATAATATCATAATGGTAAGTCTTATTTCAAAATAATTAAATGAATTATTACATTAGTTGAACTAACTGATAAACTTCACAAGCAATCAACTACCCGTATTGTTTAAGCAATAAATAAGAGTACTGATTGATAAGATGTTAAGCATGCCAACACAACTATATTTTAACGGCTAATTATTCCTTTTTTCTAAATATATTTAAGTCACAACAAAATATATTAATTTGCTTACCTTTAATATAACACCAACCCAGCACCTATTTTAAACTAAATAATCAAAAGTTATTTTATAATGGACGAATACAGATCAAGAGTGAAAGATAATGGAGCGGCGAAACACATTACCGTACGGCGGAGCGATCAATAGGAAACAACAACACAATCACCACGTTTCTTCTGCTTTCAAGTCATTCTCACCACCAGAGCCCGCCGCAGTCGCAGCAACAAGAGCGACAGCATCGACTTTATGACTTGTCCAAATGCAAACAGTGCAAACAATTTACGACAGATGACGTACAATGCACTACTCATGCCATTAATACCACCAACCAACATCATCTTAAACTGCTTGCTGTTTTAAGAGTGTGCACTGTGTGTTCAAAGGGAAGCTTTATTACACCGCTTGAGCATATGCGAAAGCAAGTATTGTCTTTGTGACGTTTGTCTGTCTGTCTGTCTGCCTGTCAGCACGATAACTCCCGAACGCTTCAACCGATTTCGCTGAAAATTGGTATACAGGTTCCATGGGTCCTAGGGACGAAGCCTATTGATTTTCAGCTTCCCAGGTCAACCCCTTCCCCCGGGGGTCTTCAACTTCTTCAAATGGCAACCTATAGCATGTGATTCGTGATACCTTTTTCGAAAGGCCTCGTTGAGCAGATCATTTTCCTTTAATTGACGAGGCTCGTACTCTTCGTACGAAGCTCCCTCTAGCGGAAAATCGCAAAAAACACTATAAAAATCAAATGGCGTCTAACATGATCTACAGTAATCATGAATCGTCTTTCATGTTTACTATCGACCAATATCATTAACGATTATCCCCAAGCGGCGTCGTTATCACGTTTTTACAGCGTTTTATTTAAATAGTACGAAAGTACGATATCCGATACCTTCTAAATGCAATGTATTACTCATTGTTCCACAATTACGGTGAGTAGAGAAGTTCAAAAGTTCACTGTATACTATGGCAGTTATGGCAGTGGTAGCAAACCGTTAGCAAATTGCTGTTATTTTCTATTACGTCCTTAGCTCAACATTCTATCATGAAACTACAAAAGCTAGAGAATCGTACTATTCCATTCCACATAGGCAATCCGCCCAAGGCACAATATATTTAAAATCTAAAATTTCTACAATCTTTGGGGAAACAGCGTACTCTTCTGATAAGAAGGTCGATATACCAAAGCTTGTGAGTTGCACATCACTTTCACATCAAAGTCAATTAGCACCCACTTGCCTTGAGGAAGACTAACGTTCCAATCTTTGTGGCATGGTTTACCCCCCAAAATTGCAAAAATGAATTCCTCTTGAAACTCTTTGACTCGGGATTGAACACACTTATTGAGCTTGTTGTAAGTATCAGACATTGGAAAGTTGGATTTCTGAACAACAAGTCTCCATTTTCCATGCTCTCTATACAAAGTACTAGTAAAAACTTCATAATTTTGGAGCTCGCCTAATTCTTTTAGTGATTCTGACCACTTAAACTGCACACCTTTGGCTGAAATGGAATATATTTTACCATTATAAGCATTAGCTAAAACCAGTATTATCATGCTCCATAAAAGCCAAAGTAATCCAAGAATTTGCGAACCTTTTATTACCCTCTGTTGCATCATATCGGTTTAAGAATTACTTAGTAATGTTGCCACAGTTGAAAAAATTAATTCAGTTTTGTAAGAATGGAGATACATGTAAGACACTCCAAACATGCTAATTGCACAAATCATAAGAACGATCCGTATAATATTGTCGAAAGGCATGTAAAGTATATTCACCCTGAAGCGTCACGTGCACTGTGAAATTTCAGGATCTTAAACTGTTTGACATCAGTTAGTATCACATTTCACATTCTGCATACATTCTTCCATGACTTCAGTAATTTGTAGCTCCTACTAATCATTCTGATTTCAAAAACATATTGTAGGTTCGGATGGTGTCTCTGAACCTGATCCTGTCACCGATCCCAGGGCACTTAGAGAGTACACGGTTGACGTTGACATGAAGACTCTATTGGATCTCATGTCATCCGACTTCCTACATCAAATGTCCAAGTTGCCATCTGCATCTACGTCTATTTTGAGTAAGCCTATACACGAATTTTGACATCGTCCAAAAGATATCATGAAAATTAGTTTAAAATTTGAAACTCTAATCTGACTATCATTGCTTTAGTTTACATTGAATATTATTTTAATTTAATATTTAAATATTCGAACCAAAAACCCATTGCATTTAAATTTAAATGCAATGGGTTTCTGGTCACCACCGCTTGGATAAGTTCGAAGATGGGCACCGTTGGGCAACGGCAACCGTTAGAAACCGTTATAACGGTCAATTTTTTCATAGTCATCATATGGCATGTGCGAAATCATTCGAACGCGACTATCAAAAGAAGGGCAAATTTCATGTTTTCTTAATTAAACAATTTGGGGCAACATGAGAATCAGTGTTTTATGGTCTCATAACACCCCGTTTGGTTTATTATTGCCTAATTAAAGAGCGTATTATGCTTAAACTTTCTTCACAATCGTCGCAAGTTCTCTATGTCCTGTTGTCAGGTTTATTCTATAATAAAGTTTGGATGCGATTGGCTTATAAAATACATAATGTTAAAACAATTTGAACAAGTCAAGTTAAACTACATTAAAGGTGGATTAAAAAGAGTATCTCAAATAATCTCATTATTGTTTTTGAATGTCCGTGTCATCCCAAGTGCGTGATTAATTGATGTAACGCAACATTATTGCATGTTAGAAACTCATAACCATCACGTTATTTTAAAGATTATTATTATTAGATAAATAGCATATTTGTATATTTGTTTTATTTATCTAAGGCTTTTACTTGTTGTTACTCCTGACAGGTTTAAGGACATCAATAAATTTGGCTTAAATATCAAGCCGTATGCAGGCACTCTAATGCTCATACTTGACATTCGCACAAATTACAATTACGTATTATGAAAATGGGAAGTAAATAATTTTTTACAACTACCTAAATGTACGCTTTTGAAATTTTTTGTTTATTTAACTAATACTGTAATAAACAGAAAAAGGATGTATGTATTTTTGAATATATTCATATTTCTAATCTATATTTTATATTTATAGTCCATATCTTTTCAACCACCCGTGTTCTTTGGCAAATAACAAATCTCTGTAAATGAACTCCATTGACGGCATTCTCCCATGTAGACTTTCATAAAAGTGTGGTGCGACCTTGAGTAAATTTTTGCTTCGAAAGAAATCCTCTCTTGAAGACCCCTCAAGCAGCCACTGCTTCATCACTGGTGATCTATTAACAAGTGACATCATGTATTCTTCATTGGTGTAAAACTCCTTAAACATTTCCAAAGGTCCGGCACCTTGCTTTTCAACCTTTTCAGCAAACTTTGAAAATTCCACCACGCTAACATTATATCCAAGACGTTTCGCAACTGCAACAAACTCTTGATCAGTATCAGGCTTGTAATTTACAATATTGTAAATCTCGTTTGGTGCATCTGGGTTGAAAAATATATCTAGTGACAATTTTGCACAAATGTCTACCGGAAAAGCAGGAAGTGGGAATGGATTGCTAGCCATAATTCCCACTTGCAAGTTAAATATATAACGGAGCATCACGTGATTTTGATCTAAAACAAATCTTCCAGTTTGCGAGTCCCCAGAAATCAGCGGAAATCTGAAAACCTTACCAGGAATACCTCTTCGCGTTATAGCTTCTTTCATTATGACATCACCCACAAACTTGCTGATAGGATAAGCCATAGCAGTTACTCCACTGTAGTCACCCGGTTCAGGCCAGCTTTCTGACAAGTTTCCATCTTCATCCACATTCAACGCTGCTAACAAGCTGGATGCATTATATACATGCTTTAGCTTTTCTCCACTGCAGGAAAATTCCAGAACATTTTTCAATCCTCCAATATTCACAGATCTCATCGAGTGTTCAGATTCTTGCTTCCGGTATAGCTCAACATGTTGCACTAGAGCAGCGCAGTGGAAAACTGCGTCAACTTTGTCGCAAAGATCTTTCCAAATGTTATCGTCCATTCCCAATCGAGCTGTTCCTATATTTCCGTTTACACAACTGACCTTCGAAATATCAATTTCTTGCAGTAGATCTCTATCTTTGAGAATATTTTGCAAGCGTTCCTCCGCTGTAGTTTTCTTTTTGGGTCGAATCAAGCAAACTATATGCTTAATCTGTGCGTTTTTAGAAAGCTCCCTAAGAAGATATGGTCCCAAGGTGCCTGTGACGCCTGTGATAAGCACTGTTGATATATCTCTGATTTGTATTCTTTGTTGAGTTGAACGAGCAGCAATAGTAGCAGGAAGTTTGCAGTCTTCAATGATGAGCTGTGCAACTTCTTCCATACTTGGCCCTGCTGTATCTTCGACTTGAACACCTTCAAGCACCTTCACGAGCATCTTTGACAGGGCCTGAATTGTATTGCAATCTCTAAGAATGTTTGAATTCAGAGTGACTCCATCTCCTACAAGAGCTTGAAGAGAGTTCCTGATCTCTACAAACATTAAAGAGTCGACGCCCATTTCCTGGAAATCGGCAAGATCATCCAAATGGTCAGATTCATCAGCCTTAAGAATACTTCTGAGTATACTCCTTAGCCTATCTTTCAGAAAATCTTGTTTCCCTTTAAGGTTATCTCTTAAATGATATTGTTGCCAAAAGTCATTATTTCGAAATATAACTTGTCCACTGGATGACGCATCAACTGCTCGTTTCCAAACGCGGTCATCGAGAAGGGAAGAAAG
>JAQIXW010003939.1:0-12331 GCA_034700685.1 Willowsia buskii
TTGAAAAGGCTTTGTATATAGTTGTGTTGTGTACCATAAATATATTATCATTGGGATTTGTATAATACCAAGTATTCCTATGTACAAGCATTCCACGACAACGATTAACGGGTATTGTTGTGAAAACCTCGAGTCGACCCCATACGAAAGACGAAAAGCCAAGAAGTGAATACGATATACCAATACAGACACGAGGATTACGATTACGAGTACATAAACTCAAACATATATAATTAAACACAAAATGACAATCGTAGGTGCATTAAAGTACTGGTTTGCCATAAAGATATCAATTATCATATAAGACCAGTGCCAGTATCCCATATCATCATCAGAGAAGCAGACGCGGTAGCTAATTTTGCCTCAGGCTAGCTCCAAACCTTCGTCTTCCCCACCACCACTTTTGGAGAGAAAAGGGTACCTTTTTCGACTGTGGTTCTCGGGCGTTGTAAAAAAGGAAATTTTCCAGCGGTTTGTATGCTGCGGCAACGCGTTATGTAAACGGTATATAATATTGCCCT
The DNA here is from genome assembly GCA_034700685.1 of Willowsia buskii. Classification (NCBI taxonomy): domain Eukaryota; kingdom Metazoa; phylum Arthropoda; class Collembola; order Entomobryomorpha; family Entomobryidae; genus Willowsia; species Willowsia buskii. The sequence goes on from JAQIXW010003939.1 coordinate 522, forward strand.
ACCTATTTTTTATTACTAATTGATGGAATTCATGATGATTAAATAATTTACATAAGACATCAAGTATTGGATAAGACACATAATATTAACATTTTAATTGCATGATTATTACATAATACTTCAGAATTCAGTGTACATATTTTAATGTTTTAAATAATTTATTTTATTAAATTATAATTTTATTTGCTGGAACTTATACTTTATATTACTTATTATTATTACATCTAAAATATTCAATTTAGGCTATTGTGGTTATTTAAAACTATCTATGCATTCTGTTCTGTTCCAGCAAATAAAATTATAATTTAATAAAATAAATTATTTAAAACAATAAAATATGTACACTGAATTCTGAAATATTATGTAATAATCATGCAATTAAAATGTTAATATTATGTGTAACAAGTTATAGCGCCCAAAATATGTTATTGGAACCAATACTTACTGTCTTATGTAAATTATTTAATCATCATAAATTCCATCAATCAGTAATAAAAAATAGGTAGGGCAATATTATATACCGTTTACATAACGCGTTGCCGCAGCATACAAACCGCTGGAAAATTTCCTTTTTCACAACGCCCGAGAACCACAGTCGAAAAAGGTACCCTTTTCTCTCCAAAAGTGGTGGTGGGGAAGACGAAGGTTTAGAGCTAGCCTGAGGCAAAATTAGCTACCGCGTCTGCTTCTCTGATCATCATATCAGAACTTTAAGATGTCGGATTAGATGAAAAGATGATTTCTATGGATGTTCCACTGTATGCTCTAACTTATAAGATCTTAAATAGAACAAATGCGACCGGTGATCCATACAAATAACCAAATGGGACCTGAGGGTTAGTCTGGCAATTTCTTCTGTCTCTGACATAACCATATTATTATTATTATCATTATTATCTTCGTTACACAAGTGAGTGTCTTTAAGCAATAAACCTTGTCTGGCTAACTTTCCACTAAATAACTGACTCGGTTGTAAGCTCAGGGCACCAACAGCAGGAAGGAGCAGTGTAATCTCAATATATTTTCCAGAAGCCAAAAACAAGTACACAATGAATATTAGTTTCGAAGGAAAACGAATTTTAGTAACGGGAGCTGGCAGAGGTATTCAAAACAAATTTGTGGATTTATCATACCATACCTTTTTGTTTATTCAATACTACCAAGTTAGGCAATTTGAAGAATCAGACATCACTGGTGACATTGACAGCTGACGATTAGTTATAGCTTATTTCCATACATCAAACTTGAAACTACTTTTCTATTCACGTCACATTGACATACTAAATACATAGCTAATTTGATAGGAGGAAAACGAAAACTTACTTGAAAATTCGGTAACTTACGATGAATGATTAAAAATTAAAAATTGAGTGATTGTAGCTTTCAGTCACCAGCTAAATAATTATTATTATAGTGCAACAAAAACACTTCCAATTGGAACTGCACAACTTTTAATTCACTTTGAACTACTCACGGAAAAAGTGTCTCGTTGATTCACATTTTTGTTGTGTTCAAACTAAACCAAACATGTGTTTGTACCAGTCAAAATTGAATGCATGTATGGAATGTCAACGCCACCTTCACCTTCCCTTCAAGCGATAGCTTTTCGAAAATTCGTTCCTGGGGTCACAGATGTTCATCCTTTTTCAATTACTTCCATTGTGAAAGACGACATTGCTCTAAATACTACTTTAAAATGTGCCAAACTTCAAACTTATTATTTTGATAGAACAAGCATTTAAACTTTTAGTAGAAACTTAAAATCGAAAACGCTACAAAAATGACAAATATTTTGCGGTTTTGTTATTCCGCACTGCAGTATCCACAGATTTTGATTTTACCAAAAGTGCATTAAGCTGAGCATAGTGTCTGCGTAGGTGGTTTTAGTTCGGCCTTTACTGTTTAGATCTGCCTGTGCCCTGTGCTGTACAGTTTTTGTGTGGGGTAACTTTGCATGTAATATGTAATGTACAGTATAGAGTTGTATTTGTGTGCATGACGTATAGTCTATTATGTAATGCGATGTTGTAAAGATTTTTTGTCTTCCTGCAATTTTGATTGAGGTATCGGAAGGCAGCTTTGCATTGAGTTGGCAAAAAACTCTCCCAATGTCAAAGTAATCGCGTTAGCAGAGACCCAAGCCTACTTGGACTCTTTGAAGGCTGAATATCCAAATATTGAAACGATTTGTGTTGACCTGGCGGATTGGAATGCCACTCGGAATGCGGTTCAGAGCGTGTTACCTATTGATGGGTTGGTAAATAATGCGGGTACTTCTGCTCTTGCCCCTGTGCTGGAAACGACGCCTGAGATGATTGATACGTATGAAAACTGGAAATAAAGCACACCAAATTGAATTGCTCATGGAGTTGACATAATATCGAAAGTATTGGTTTGTCAATGTGAAAGCAGTGGTGAACGTTACTCAGGTAGTAGCTCAGAGCTCAGGATATGAAAAACAGAAATGCTCTTGGATCGATTTTGAACGTTTCCTCACAGGTAAACTTTTACGGTTGGGTAACATTAATTGAAAGTGTAATATGTCACGCCAGTGGTTTCATTGCTGTACATAAAGCTTATATAAATATGAAAATAATATTCTTGCAGTAAAAAACTCAATTTTGATTTTCCTGTGCTCTATTCAAAGGCTTCTCAAGCTGCTCTGAAGGATCACTTGGTATACTGTGGATTCAAAGGTGCGCTGGACATGATGACGAAGGTTATGGCTCTAGAGTTAGGAGCTATAAACATTAGATGTAACTGTATAAATCCAACTGGTACGAATATTCCCTTGATGTAGAAATTGTTTCGAATGTTAATCTTCTTAACGTGTGCTATTTTTATTGCAGTTGTTCTTACAGACTTGGGACGGATAGCGTGGACGGATCCTGTGAAAGCTGGCCCAATGTTGGATAAGATTCCACTCGGACGTTTTGCAGGTTGTTCGATATTGTATTTTTTAATGATGGTTATTAAACCTCAATTTAGAAGTCATGAATTGGGTGTGATATAGCAGTTTCAAATACTATAATTTTTGTCTTTGTACTTTTGTGTTACAGAAATTGACGATGTTATTCTTACTCAGCGATAAAGCTGCAAAGGTCAATGGGATTTGTCTTTCAATTGATGGCGGGTTTCTTGTATATACTTAACTATGAAAAATAAACAAAACTTACTTCAAATAGGAATATGCAAATGTAAAGACGAGATAAAATATTTTCACATGAAGCAAATGCATTTTCCTTAAATTATACTAGATTTTAAAACACTAAATACTCTGGTTCTAGGTGTGTATATGATGTTTGACATTATAATTACAAGCCATATGTGTAAGGTAAGATCATCTAACAAAAAATTCATCCACTCTTCACTCTGCCTTGTAAAATGACTTCGTCTGCACACCACAATTGTCATAAATGGTGAGTGCAACTTGTCGCAAATCATTTTCCAAAATTAGAACCGGCCATAAACATTCCAATCCAATGCATCTAAAATGCATACACACTTCCATTTTTTAGCTCAAGAATAAAGATTGAATGATTGAATACTCTGGAATACATTTTATGATTCGTATATGCATACGTTACATAGAATAATGATAATCCTTTTACCAGGAGAAGGTTTTGTTACGTGTTTGCACCCATATTTCCTGTTAGCCCAAAACTGTATACCTATAAATCAAAATTATTATGCAAGTGATCGCCTCTAGTCTTACATAGTTACACTTGTTAGGGATAAGTAAAACACCTTGAAACCTGGCAACTGGACAACCTTTTGCCCGTGACTAGTTTCATGGTGAAAGAATTTATTCTCGGGCTAATGTCTCTTGTTCATGGATAATTTTTACGTTTCACAACACATTCTTTCCATGTCAATTTGAAGCACAGTTAAACAGTTTTTGTAAAGTCTCTTGTGTGTATTAACAACACACTTTCTCACACAACTGTCTGCGACATTGATGTGGTGGTGACATTGACATAATACGCTGATGGTCTAAAGCTTAAAAAAGCGAACAATTAATTCATTGATGCTGTTAAACTGATTCTGCTTCAGCACATCAATGCAGTCGGTATGTTCAAGATCTAAACTACATGCATTGAACACAAGCCAATTGCTTGCTAGATCTTTGATGTCATTGAAGCAATTAGTTTAAAAAAGCGATTCATCTATCACATATAGCTATAATGTGTGTGTGTTCGCTTGGAACAAATATTTGGCCACAATAAACTTTGATTTTCTTTAACAATAACTTGCAGATATTATCAATTTTACCAACAGCCTTATATTACCGATCAAAACTCTTTAGGAAATGGATAGAGGCTTACAATGAAAAACGTTGTCGTCACTGGTGCAGCTGGAACTGCAAGTACGTTAGTATGACATTAATTTTCTCAGTCGTTGTGTTAAGCAAAATATAGGGTTTACATTAGGGAGGTAATTTTTGTACATCTTTGGCTCATTGTTTTATCCTTATTTTGCGTACGAATATCCCGAGAGCCGAAAAAGATTCATTGTTTAGCATATAATGAATTTTAGAAGATGATCCATGATTCCGACTCAAATTTGAATTCTTTAAAGTCAGTTATATAAAAAACAATGAGTTTGCCTAGTCTGATAAGGCTCTATTTTTCGTGGTAAAGAGATCTGAAGGACATATCCATAGTATAAGTTGACTTTTAGATCGTAAGTACATGTCGTGAGTCGTGCGTGACTGGCACATCACTAATATTACTTCTATGTATAGTTCTTTAGATAAACAGACAAAATCGGAAACAATGCTTCCCATTCATAATTTTAAACGACTGGTTGTAGCTCTCAAGCCCTGCCACTGCACAGTGAGTTCCTATGAAGAGATATCCAGCAGTAGGTTAAGGTTTAAGATTAGCTAAAGTTTTGAATAGTACTTTGTTTAGGTAATATAATATTATGATGTGCTATGCACTGTACACTTGAACTCAATAATAAAACATTACAAAAGTTTTCATTCTGATGCAATGCGATTGATAGCTTTACGTTATAAGATTATATTCAAACGCAGATAAATGTAGTTTGCATACAAAGGGAGGTAACGGTTTTAAAAATGTGTGGTAGACAGTTAAAATTTTATACTCGGAACCTTGTGTCGTATTTACTTGTAATTTTTGAATTGCGAAGATACAATATGCAGGTAGATTATAGGGATAGCGTAAACAAATGTTAACCTTGAAATGTCTGGAGCAGCTACTGTTGCACTTGGTATAGGACTAGATTATCAAAAGAGATGTAGAAAAACTTTTGTTTACGGAAAAACTGTTCTAATACTCATACCTAAAATGTTAAAAATTCATTTAAAATGATGAAATCAGTAGAAACTCAGGCAAATGCATGCGGTCCAGGTTTTTAAGTCGAAAGCAAATGACTTTTAAAAATTCAAATTTGAGTCGAAATCATGGATCATCTTCTAAAATTCATTATATGCTAAACAATGAATCTTTTTCGGCTCTCGGGATATTCTTACGCAAAATAAGGATAAATCAATGAATCGTAGAGCACGATAAAAAATATCTCTTTACATTATTTGCTGCATAATTGAATTTTCTCATGTTTCGGGACGGCCTTCGTAGAAGATCGTTTAGAACAGGGATGCATTGTATATGCAATATCTCGCACTGCATCCAAACTAGATGCGTTAGTAAAGTCGCACTCCGCCGTTATTTCAATCCTTTGTGATCTTACAGAATGGGACGAAGCCGAGAAAATATTATCAGAAAAAAACCACGGATGACCTGGATATGCTTATTGTTAATAATGCTGGAACGGCCAAGTCCGAAGCTCTCGAGGAGTTAACGGAAGCAACTGTGGACGTGTAATTCTCCAAAATCAGGAGTGTGAAATTCACATTCATCAGTTTGATTTTTTGCATACAGAATAATTAACGTGAACATGCTCTGTGTCACAAAAATACAAGGAAAATGGTAGTCAATGGCAAAGGAGGAAGCATCGTTAACATATCATCATTGGTAATTCAAGACAAGCCCTGGCTATAAAAAATGATGAAAGTGTTTAATGTGTCAGGTAATTGTGATTTCCGATTTTGCAATTTAAGGCATCAGGATTTCCATGTTCATTTGTACTAACTTTTGCCACAACTAAAGCTGCAATGGATAGACTAACCAAAACACTGGCTACTCAATTGGGGCCTCATAAAATTCGTGTAAATTCGTGTAAATTCGGTAAGACGTCAACGCTAAAGCATTTAGTTATTTTAGTGGGTGTGGGTGTATTTTTTTAGAGGTAATAAACCCATTATCGTCACATGAATTTATTCTCTGCAAGCCTGGAATATTATGCGCTTATCGAATAACTCAAGCACTACTTATATAGAATATATTTCTGACGAAATTATTAAAGCTACCTATTGTATAATCTAAAGGTGAACCCAACCTTAATCTCACATACGACGGCTATGGGTGATGGGTGATATATGTTATTCGACACAGACGAGAAAAGAGCTCTGATGTCACGCCACTACTGAAGCGCATTCCCTTCCCACAGTCAGAATAAGCTAACTTGATAAAGCTTGCTAATTATGTTACGGCAGGTTATGGATATGTACATAAAATTGGTCATTACGCTTTATAATTCCTATTATATAATAACATGAATATTCATAAAGCTGTAAATACCATAAGATATAGATATTGTATAGATATCCAATTAAAAATTTAAAAGTATATATGATGTTGTATGTTATATGAGTTGCCGAGAATATTAATTTTCTTATAGTTCGTTCATATCAGATTTTTAATGCAGATGCAATTAATTTCAATCTATTTCTTTCGACGACATAGCATAAAATAGTATGATGCAATGTAGCATACGGACGACCATACGGTTAAACTTTGACTGCTGCTTTGACTGCAAATAAATTGCTACTGATGATAGTGATGATACGTTTGTTTAAATATCAAATATATATTCTGCAAATAAAAATTTGAATATTTATGAAATTTTTAAAACGTTGTGGTTTGTTTCCTACAAGCAGAAAGACAAAGTATGTAAGCTTGAATTTACTTGTTGAAAAAAGTGTTTTTGAGTGAAATAAATTATAAGTGCAGTGCACCCACCCACACTAATTGCAATTCATGCCACCCACGCTAAAGGTTGATTGTCAGTCATGTTATGTTCTCAAGGGTTTAAAGAAAGCCAAAGGAAAAACTACTAGCATTTCGTGCATGAAAACTGCTGGAGATAGTAAATAAATCCAAATTTAACCGTCAACCATTCCGATTTTTTGCATGAATTTGCATGCGCTGTATGGTGAGTTTGAATCATGTAGTGAGATTACTTCGCCATAAATCCGGTATTCTTTAGAATTCTTCGAATTTTATTTTTTCCATGATGCTTTAATCGCTGGATAATGCTCTATACTATACATTCTGTTGTGGTAAACTTGCGTAAAATTTCTATATCATCATTCATTAAATGGTTAATGTAATGGTCCAATACACATCGGATAGGATAAGTGAATCTTTGACATTTTAATTTTATTTGACACCTGAAACAAAGTCATTAAAGCATGGGTATATCCGCCTTCTAGTTTCTAATTCCTGGTGTATTAAGATGAGCGTGTTAGTACTTATGCTTTATGCTATATATTATAGTCACTATATATAGTAAATGTGTTTATATCATTTGCCAAGTGAACTCTCTTCGCATAGAACTACATAATATATTAGCAATAGCCAGTAGTTTTATTATATTATACCAACGACAAAACACATGTATATGTAAGCTGATCAAGAAGTGATGATGCTTAATTTGATAATTCGTTCATTATTAATATAACAAGATGTTAACATTTTTTGGCATTATTAACTCTATACTTGGATAAATTGTGCGCGGAAATTATTTCGAATTTCATTTACGATTACGATTACTGAGTTGAAGCTGATTCTTATTTTTGCCAACACGTTATTAATTGAATAAACACGTAACGCTAGTAGCTAGGATATATTTTTATCGTTTGGGGCGCATTTACATATGCACAAATATTCATAATTCATAAACCATACGTCAGTCATGTGTCACAAATATAAATCTCTGAATAAATCATTACAAAATAAATCATTGTATTCCATGTTCCCTTCCAATTCATTCATCACGTACATCAACATTTTCTGTGTCATCAAAAGTTTCGTTGTTGTTCCTTCTTCGCTTCCTTCGTGGGGGTGGTGTAAATGGAGTGCCAACTATAATTCTCCCTTCATCGTACAATTCTTGAGTTGTATACTGCTTCGTACACCAAAAATGGTCGGGAGTACCAACAATCGGTAAAGGAAGTTGGTCATTGACTTCCGATCCATGTACAGGACAAATTTTCCTTAGTTCTTCCGGCTATAAGATGAAATGGTACGAAATGATTTTTTTGTTGCAAATCGCAGTAGTACTAGTGAAATAAAAATAAATGTCTTCGCATAGATTTTATAAATTTTTCACATTTTTACCTGACCACAGCAGGTACACTCAGATTCACGTCGATGTTGCTTCGCTTTTCCTTCGTTGTTGCTGCATTTCTTTGTGGAAGGGGTTTTGAAGTCCGGAATCCTAATAGTTTCAATATTTTTAAAATGCAAATTAAGCTATACAACTATTGATTGTTGATACGGTATTCGGATTCATAATGTTCTATGTAAGGAAATGTACACTTGTCGTAGTGTTTCAAAATATCCAGCGGATCATTCCATAAAATGTCGCCCTTAATCTTTTTTCGTATATCGTCCGTTGTTTTTCCAGTATTGTTCGTTCTCCTCTCATGGCTTAAGAGGGTGGCCCTGGTAGATTGGACTTCATTAGCGGGTGGGAAACTTTTCTCATGACTGGATATTTCAATATGTTGTGGTATTTGAAGGTCAACGGAAATAGTTTCCAATTCATTTACATTTTCCACTGATTCTTTGCTTCTCCGCTTGGTTTCTGATTTATCTTTCTTCGTGTAAACATCCCGACTACCTTCCGTTGGTGAATCAGCGGTACCACCTGCGCGAAAACTCTTGTGATTCGACTGGTTCAATTTGAAAGAGCAGCGGGGTATTAACCTTGTTCCCGTAATCTGTTTCGTACGGCTTTGGTTGATCGATGATCGACGACGAGATAATGCGTCAGGATCTAGCCAAGTCTCTCTTTTTTTTTGTCCTGATGGTAATAATGGTGTACTAGGCACTTGATGACCGGTTACATTGCGAATCTGTTTACCTGCAGACATATCCTTTTCTTCCGCGCAAGAATCCATATCACATGTAGTCGTCGCATGAGGGAAGTGTGCTATAAAAAATAAAAATCACTATGTTAGCAAACTTCCATCGAAACGTAGATTTAAAACTGTAAAGGTGTTTTACTTACAATTTTCTTGTACCAGATCCTCCCCAGTTGACACTGCAACTTTTGTGGATTCTCGTGCTTGAACATTGTGAATCACCTCTTCATCATCGCAAGCATTTATCTGTGCATTTGCTGAACTGGAAAGTGAAGGAATTGGTGGAGTCAACCGTTTATCCGAACTGATAGTTTTGGTTGCCTTTTCTCCCGAGCTAATCAACTTGGATTCTCGCACAAGCGTCTCACAATCGGTCAAGCCTTTCACTTGCAATGAAGCTGCGCTCTGATAACAAAAATATGCCCTGAATAGAATCACTATACCATCGACAGAATTTGTTTGCCATACTCAATACTCGACTTTTATAATCTCAACATTAAATACTCACCAGTTTAATTACCGGTATTCTATTAGCATCCACATCTAACTTCCCAGTATAAATAAATTGAACAATCGCCTGTAGATCTGCATACTTTATATCCTTCAGGATAATGATGGTGTTATTGCACTGATTACCCTTGAGTACTTTCTATCTAAGTAGAGGATTTCGTTCGAAAACACAAAATTAAAAATAATCATATGCACAAATTACACATGACACGACACTTGTACTCATAGTGAACAACGATACCTGAAAGTACAAGGATCCCGCAGAAAGTATGATTTGGTGAGCCTTAATACGATGTCCCTCTGCGGACTCCAAAGTGACGTCTGTCAAATTTCCTGTGGCCAACACCGAGACAAAGGCATCTACCATATTCGTGTGATGATGCTCCCATTCCAAACATTTACGACTTCCCCCATCCAGTCCCTTGTTGTCCAAGCAGTCGTCCATTCCAAATCTTTGGCTACCACCGAATACTAATACCACCGCCAATTTAGGATTTAGATAATGAGGCCTGTTGTCGCCCTTGTCACTCGTTGTATGTGGTAGGGTCACGAAATGTGAAGGGGTGCTTCCCAAAAACACGGAAGCACATAAAAGACAAAGCAATTATTCCACAAATTATGAGCAGAATTTAATTCAATTCATTCCCTTTTCCACATTTTATCGTGAGAGATGCTACTTTTTTTAGACTACAAAATATCGGTCCTTTTTTTGTGTCGCCTGACTGCCTGACGCGTCGATCGATCATTGGAAAATGTTCTGTTTAACAGATACCCAATCCAGTCGACAATTATCAACTATTGCTTTATTGTTTTCGTATGTTGTATGTAACTAGCTAACTTTTGGGGTATTAATACTTAATACGCAAACTTTGAAACTGCGTTTCCAGACTCCAGTGACGAATATTGATAAATATTTAGCTGCGCGATCGCAATTTATGGGTTCACGACAAGTATTATAGGTTGTAATATACTGATTCCAGTATATATTACTTGCTATAGCTATGTGACTTGCTTTAAAAATGCAAAACAATCGTGATTGTCAAAGCAGAATAAAGCACTTGTAGCTTGCAGCGACTGTGATGTTGGTTACTTTTGAAAATACCATACGTGAAATTGCTAGCAGAGAGGTATTTCGGCAACAGAAAATGAAATGAAAACTCAAAATGTGTGACCGTAACGTTTTCGTAACATTCGTGTTCACAGTTCACAGTTAACCAAAAAACAGAACGTTTTAGAACGTAAAGCGGGAAAACGGCAGCGTAGCCATAAACGGAATATGAAGCCAAATTTTACTACCAAACGCAATCGTGTATTATAAATTTCCATATAAGTGTGCTTTGCTTTATTTATTTGCGGGATGATCAAAATTCACTTGATAATACGAAATGCGTTGCGTCCTCGTCGTAACTGACAATAGATTCACCCTGGATTCTCGACTGGTAAGTTATTAATATTAAGTTCTTTACCATTGTATGATTGTATTGACTATGTGATAAATTTTAATAATGACTTAAATTTATAAACAACTATAAGATTTCTTTTAACATTAACTATACTTAAATTTTAAAAAAACTACACATTTTGACTACACATTTTGACTACATATTTGTGATTAAATTATTTTGTAATGATATAATGTCAAAGTAACTGTCTTTGGGGTAACCACAACCACATTATATATACTTTGTATTAAGGGATCCATATGACAATAAATTTCTATTTCTACCACACTCCTAAACAGATAGCGTTTTCTTTTATTTTATTTATGAGACCAAATACATATAAGTACAGTTTTAACTGCATTAAAGAATATAGAACTTTCCCTGGTATAAAATGAGAAATAAATGATATTACTATTACACAGAGAATGCTCCCTTATGTGGTCATTCAACTGTACTCATGTAACTCATCCTCTTTGGGTTGTCATTCTGTGATGTGTCTTTTAATTTCCGTTGTGCTAATTGCAAGTGTACGACGTGTCCATCCTAAGAATAACAGATAAGTATACCTAGGTCAGGTCGGTCGGTAGCTGAGTCTGTCGATCGACCAGCAGTTTTTTATTATA
>JAQIXW010003940.1:0-12329 GCA_034700685.1 Willowsia buskii
GGAATTTTTCTATAAAGGAGAAAAATAATCACTTATTGAAGAGTACTTTCTTGCTTTATGTAAATGTGGAATCAGAAATTTTGGAACTATACACGGACAATCAACATAATCTAGAGAATTCTGTTTTCACCAAAATATTAAGAAACGCTTCACGTCTAAGTCCGTTCTTAGACAACTTAATAGTTAGAATCATTCGAAAGGATATGTCAAGCAAAGATTTTCTAGGTTATTTGCTGTATCACAAGTATTTGAAGGAATGGGAGGCATCAATTGTAAAAGAAGAAGCCTTAATCAATTACGACTTGTTAAAGGGTTGCAACAAAACTGCTTTAATTCTACCTCGATTTATGTGTAATAATTATAAAAAGTCGCTTATTCGCTCAGGTATAAAGAAAATTGTATACATCGGTGAGGAGAGATATGTGAACATGTCAACAGCATTTCTGATGGTAGGTGTGGTTCATCCAAATGTCTTAAGACGACTTCAATCTACGAAGGCAGCTGGACTTTTTGACTGGTGGCACAACTTTGTGACTAGCTCGGGACAATTTTCAGCATCTTCGGATTCCTCAAATGAAATCGAAAAGCCAACAATGGCGGGGAACATACAGCTTATATTTATTCTACTTCTGTTTGGGAAGTTGTTTTCGTTTATCGTTTTTTGTGTGGAGGCTCGAGGTCGCATTTTGTATTTGCCAAAGAGTTTACTTCTACGATTTGTTGATATTATCTTACTGATTTACATATTTGTTCGATATAAAGGAAAACGTGTAATTTGGTTTGGATAACATCGTAATGTGTTTGATGTTTTAGTCGTATTTGTATTTAGTAAACGTGATTTTAATTTACCCAAAATATCAACGATGATTTTGAAAGATTACCTTACTAAAACGTTTATTGTATCTTTGTTATTATATCAGTTGAAAGATTAGTTTAAAATAATTCAAATTAATTAAAATTAATTAAAAAGATTAAATAAGGAATATCTTAATTTAAAAGATTTTAATAATTAGTCAAATTACAAAACAATTCATGAAGTATAAGTTATCATATTTGTAGTACACTTACATATAGTTTAGTTACATTTGAGTTACATTTGGTATTTTTACAATGCGTTTACATTTTACGTTTCATCAGTAAATCTGATAAGTTGAAAGAATTTCAAAGCAATTTTCGCATTGTCTTTACATATGAGCCCAATGATTTCCCCACTTTTATTAGATTGCAATACAATGCATTACAATAAGCTACATTTCTCATTGACAAATACAGATCTTATTTGTACTTTGTGGTATTCCAGGTATCACATTTGTTTATGGGTATAGCTGAATATATGTATGAAAATAAAACGTACAAAGTTGCCCGATGTTAAGATAGCTTATATGGGGAAAATGTTCGGCTTAATTTTATTTTTCTACTTCCAAATTATCTATCATCGATCCCACGTAATTCATTACTAGCTCGTAGCAGGAAATTTGATATTTAGATATAATACCTTTTTTATCTTTGTAATCGATCGGGGATTTTAAAAAACAGGATGTGACGTCAAGTGGAAAATACCGAATATGTTTTGTACAAATGCCAGTTATATTTCAGTTTGTAGCAAACCACCAGTCCTTTTACTTGTAATTCTTACCAAATTAGTTGGTAGAAAACATTTATTCGTCAAAATAAACAGAATTTACTTTTAAAAACTCGGTTTTCGGATAGCGGAAATATTAAAATCACTTGACTGTTTCTCAAAAATGTTCCAAGTTATCTTTTTTATCATATTCCCAACCCTAAAACTATTTTCACAAGGATCAATTCTCTTGCTGTTCGCATGTTTAGAAGGCATCTCGTTTTCATTTGTTTCAACCCGACTGTATGAGAATATTGCGTACCAACTAATTCCCTGGAAAAATCAGTCTTATCGTAATAACCAAACTATTTCTTTCCTCTCCATTAAACAAATAAATCCCGACTTTACTTCAAACAGTATGCGTGCAAATCTCAACGGTATACTCGATAAATTGGAGAAATTTCAAGGCAACTGTCATGTTCTCATTGACAACTACCAAAACACTGATATCGCTCCATTTGCTTACCCAACTATTCTCCGGAAAGTTGTTGCGGCTGAACTAAATTTAAATGAAGACGCCACTGTTTTGTGGCTTCCACAAGACTCCTTAAAGAAATCATATTTAGTAATGAACAGACTTGAAAACAGCACATTAATTGAGTGTCCATCTTCAACTTCTAAAATTGTTATAAGAAATACGTTAGGACCCCTGTGGCAATACGACTTATGTGTTCAACTCGACTTGTTTAAAATATCTTCAAAAAGTAAACCTTGGAATTGTGAAGTTCACATAAGTTTATTTCTTCCTGTTGAATTGCCACAAGATTTTTTATCTCCACCAGCAATATTTCATTATGAGATTGCCGCATCAAAGGATAACTTTATATTAGACTCATTTAAAGTCATTTTACCATCCGATCGAAGTAAGATCAATATTTTAGTAGAAGACTTGAAATATTTTCATAAAAATTGGTCTTATCCCAAGGTAATAAGGTGGATGTACCAACCACAAATATTTTCTGCGCTATATAGTGACGTTGAGATTCCACGGCAGTTGATAATATGCTCAGAATATTTTGCTGCTCTGCTCTTGCCCGATGCCAGTGGCCCAAATGTGTATTCGTTGGAAAAGATTGTTAGAGTGGTTTACGCACCAAAGATGACAACTCATAATGATGGTGATGATAACTATTATGAATACATTCCGAACGTTGTTTACTTGGATACTCTAGAAATCCATTTGCCACATGGGGAAATATACACAACATTTTGGGATTCTAAATGGTTGCGTAGTGCAGCTTCCGAAAATTTTGATTTACACTTTCATTTGTGCGATGACAATCCTTTTTCGAGAAGTTTGAAACATGTTGCTGTAGAGGACTTATTTAATCATCCACAAGACAGATTGTCCAAAGGGGTCATTTCTTTGTTGAAAGCTATAATTAAAAATATCACCGAACCGTATAATCATGATGGGTATGATGCATAACCTTTTGAGAACATTATGGGGAATTTAATACGTTTTTGTCTTTTCACTATTTTGTTTTATTTGCTTTCAAAATGTAAACTCAGTCTTACGATTAGAAAGGTAAATGTGTTCTTAGGGCTGTATATAACCTCGTGGAAGACAAAACCGTCAAAAATTCTTACCGTCCAATAGTTCTAAAAGGTTATGCATTTTTCTTAGTACTTGTGTCAATGGTCGACCTGATCCTACAATCTTCATCTCTCTTGATGTATCAGTGACAGAGCTATATCTGAAACAGATGGGAGAAAAAGATTCCTGGAGTTATCCTTTAGCAGTTCCAGAAAATATATACGAACTAAGATTCATCAGTTGCGGAAGAGAAACTATCCAAAGTGCTGTAGCATTTCCTGAACTATACAAGTCTTATTCAGCTCACGTCTGGTTAGGAATTCTGATCTCATGTCTTGGAATGTCACTTTTTATTTCTTATCAAGACCCATTTAGATCTGTCTCGATTTCAAACTGTATCCATATGATGTATAAATGTCTTGTGGAGCAAGGAAACCCATTTGTTTCCAAAATGGAAAAAGAAAAACGCATTCGTATTGCCATAATCTCATTTCTCTTAGCCGGAGTAGTTCTAAGCAACGCTTACAAAAATACAAACGTTTACGAAATGATATCTCCAAGAAAGCTTGTTCCTTATACGGCCATTTCAGAACTTACCCGAGATAACTTTAGTATTTTCAGTAGATCCGGATACATCAAATTCAAATATGGAAACGAAACTAAAAACATGTGGAATGTTTCACGTTTAGAGATGGATGTATTCTCTGAGATTTCAGAACTGCGTAAAATCAACGATTTAGGAAATTATTCAACATTTTCAATTTTACTCAAAGCTGCCCATGTAAATCCTTTTCCAAATAGCACACTAGCCAGAATCAGTCGAGAAAATATGCCGAGCAAAATTATTCGCCATATTTATGGCAAATGGACGTTCGAAGAGAAATTAAGAGTGGAGATTTTGAAAGAGGAGGCTTCAATGAATTTTGAATTGTTGTCAAAATGCGAGAAAACTGCTCTCGTTCTTCCGAGATTTACCTGTGACGATTATAAAATGAAGTTATTGCGGAATCATAGAAAGGAAAATGTTTACGTTGGCACTGAAAAATACTTAAATATGTCGACAACATTTTCAATAAATGGAGTAGTTCATCCAAATTTAATAAGACGCTTACAGTTGACAAAAGCAGCTGGACTATTTGACTGGTGGCATAGATTCGTCACCAGTTCCGGTCAATTTGAAACTTCGTCTGATTCATCGAATGAAGTAGAAAAGCCAACAATGAGAGGGAACGTACAGCTTATATTTATTCTACTATTATTCGGAGCATTGTTGTCTGTTATGGTTTTTTGCATTGAGATACGAATTTTTATAATTTGCCTAGCCAAAAGATGTTTTCTTGGATTTAGCATAATCATTCGGACTCTTGTATATCGAACGACACGTGTTATATCTTTGCTATAACTCCTTCCGCAGTAAGGCTTAAAGTGTTGAAAATTATTTTAAATTAATCCGTCAGTTAATTTCACCAACTTAATATTTTTCTAATGAGCATGAATCAAGCAACTGAATAAGTAGTAATACATGAAGGTAAGTTTGCTCTCCTTTCAAATTTCCAATCAGCCTTGTCCGGATATAACAATATCACTTCCCGATATTTAAAACTTGACAGATTCTAATAAAACATTAAATTTAGTTGATATTTCCAGAAAATGGAGATTATTGCTTCTGAACTTAATTTATAATAACAGTAGGATAAGCTTTTAATGGATTGCTCATTGCACGATAAGAATAAAATGAATTTGATTTTAATTAGTTGGATATCCATATATATATAACAAAAAGTGGTTTGGTGTCTTAAGCCTCAAAGTCGTTTGACTCATGACCATTTTGACACAGTTGCGTTGACTCAAAGAGCGTTTGACTCAATAGGCATTTTAGACTCAATAAGGCCAACGAGACTCAATAGTTCAATTTTAAACTCAATGAATTTTGAATCATACATCATACACTGCAGTTTAATTTTTTTTCAGAATGAAGTTTTGTGATTGTTAGTCCCTTCAGTGTTTTCCAGAGATAATAAAATATCATAGAAACCAACTTGGTCTTTTTAAAAAGCATTAAAAACTATCACAATCATTCACAAATGTAAATTTGTTGGAGTCTTGCAATACATGACGTTTTTCATGCCCTGTGTAGACCGTAAGGCTACATAATATGTAATTTGCAAATTTTGTTAAATCTCCAAATTAAGCAAGGGTGAATATGCTTTGAAAAAAAGCACACTTTAAAATCGCTGAAAAATCTTAGTTGCAAAGCATTCGATGTCCAGAGTTCGAATTGTAATCTTATCTTTACAATTGTCGCTAACATTTTCATTAAATTTATGATGGAGTCTTCACATTTACAAAGTGTACATTTGACGCTTGGAACATTGAGTTCAACTTTTGTTTGAAAAGACTTATTGAGTCAAAAGCCTGAGCCATAAAGCCCATTGAGTCAAAAAGCCTATTGAGTCTTAAAAAATGAGGCAAAAGGTATATTGAGTCTTAGGGATTGAGGATAAAGACCGAGCACCAAAAGTACATGTCAAATTTGGTAAAGGGAAAACTCATCCAAAATCTGGAGGATTGCGTGCCACCTTCTTACGGTTAGAAAACATGTTGATTTGCATGCGATTTATGAAAGCATATACTATTTTTGGAAAAATGTTGTAAGAAAAGTAACACGAAATAATTGGGTTTTCCCAACGAAAGGTATGACACTGCGTACATAAAATTTCGAGAACAAAAATGCAATATTTAAGTAGCAAAGTATAAATATTCACCTTAGTGATGAACATTTGTGTGATTTTATAACATAAATAAAATAATTGAAATAGAGTCTCAGCTTAATCTCATTTGGTATCAAAGTAAAAAAAATGCTTACCATAGCATAATCTTGAACCAGCCGATATAATTACTCATATAACATTCAATTAGAATTACTTCGAAAATTTAAACGTAAGTGTATATACAAATAAACATGTACAAATACAATATAAAGATGACTGTTTTAATTCGTTGAATTTGTGTTTATTTAGAAATTTATTTGATGAATGATGATTGGAAACGGAGGGCATGGATTTCATTTTGAAACAGAAAAACAATTTATTCTCAAGCTTTCAATCGCTAACTGCGATCATCTTCAGGAGATAACTGAGATGAAACAAGATTTAGTTAATATTTTGAAAAGTTGTACATTGATTAGAAATTATTTTAGATTAATTGTATTGGTAAATTGGATACATACATGAGATTTGTAAGTTAACCTAAATGATTACACTATACAATTTATTTTATGCTGTGGATTGCAAACGGATTGAAATTTTGTTTCGGTTATGGTTCTTTCTGGATATTGATGAAGATTGTCTCTTCCGAATGATTCGAAATGATAATATTTATGTTTTAGGTGGTTTAATGGGTTTCATTAACGACAATAATGATGCATCCCAAATAGTGGAGACTTTTTGGCCACGAGAAATGTTGATAGTATTATTATTGATGATTTGAAGAAATTTATCTTAATTTATTCTCATTAGAAATTACAAGTGCATACACAACGCATATTTACAGTTGGAGAGTTATCAAGGTGAATGCATGTCCAGGTAAGAGAACCGTTTGGTACAATGCTGCCTCTCGGCCAGGGCTTTTAAGACGAATAAGCCCTGACTTATCGTTAGCAACATTTCCTGAATTGAGTTTAGCTACTGCGAAATCTGGCTTAAGATTTGCAAGTATCGTAAAGAAGTTTGGTAGATTCATAATCTTGGTAATTTAGTGTTAACACTAGATATTTACACTTGAATCGTGTTGTTACTAACTCACTGCATATTGTCTTTAGGCCTTTTACTTAAGTAAATTAATACTGACAATTATGGCAACCAAAATCCCTTCGCCACCCAAAAATCATAGAAAGTTTAAGGTTTCCAATGTAGGTCTACAACTTTACGCAGTATTGTTGGATCAAATTGTGAAGCTTTGGCAGAGTGACATTGTAAGGTGAAACAATCCACTTTGGTGGGCGTTGTTTGCCGTGCCTTTAATGCTAAGCTAAGCGGGACGAAATATTACTACCTAGTCAAGCAAATCCTAGGCGTAGATATCGCCAAAGAAACAGTCACGAGGCGTTTCCTGTCGTTTCCCAATTTTGGCAAGATATAAATCTTCAGTATTTTAATTTCCAAGATCTCAAGCAAATATTTGCTACAGAATCTTCAAAAATTGTGTATTACCTTAATAATTCAAAGTTGTTTCCGTCATGGCCATCCGCAGATTTACCAGGTACTTTAGAGACAGCATTAACGCAGTTGGTATACCCACACATCAAAAAATGTCTTCGTTCTGCGGCAATATTAGATGAAATTACGGCAGTTAAGGTTCACGCTCATTTTAAGAAAGAAAGATCACCAGTGTTCCTTGGTAAGGATATAATTTACGAAAATTACAAGGGATACTATATGAGAGGTCATTTCTCTGAAAGTTTGATTTTGCGAATTAAAAATTTGGGACAATCTGGAATTGTGGAATGGTGGAGGAGCTATTTAGATATGTTGGTTATTCAAATGGGTATTTCGAGGGAAGTGAATGACAAAACACGAAAAATTGACGATGAGCAAAAGGTAAATCAACCGGGAAGTCACATGATTATATTTGTAGTCATTCCTAGTTTTGGTTTCTTGATTTCGTTTTTAGTTTTGGTCGCATTTGAGAATGCGTTGAACTTTCGTTTTGTCTGTAGGAGTTGGAAGGTTACGTTTTGCGGCTTCAGTAAGCGTTCGGTTGTTGTCCCGATCTCGCAACCTACCCCAGTTCTACAATTTGTGAGGTAAAGAAGAATCTTCTAAGAATTACTGCAAAACTTAAATTATAAGAGAAGAGGTATTTTTAAAGTATGATTGTTTCATTGAGTAAGCTAGCCTATGCTTTGCATTTTTATTATTAACATCACCTTAGCTATATGCATATATTTAACTCTTTCAATCATTCAAGTGTTGCATTTAATCCAAAACGTTGAACACAGAAGTCAGAATTGCATATCGGCAGTATTTGAGGGGTATTTAAGCCTTGCGCAAAACTAATAGAATATAAATGTTAAAATGCGGTGAGCACTAATAAAACAAATCGATATAAATATGCACATCTGTATATTTCTGATTGGATAATATACACAGCAAAACGCAATATGTTTAATGGTATTGTACTGGCGATTTCCATAAATGTTTACAATGTATCTTGATGTATAATTAGATATAATAATTAATCTATAAAATAAATTTTTGATTGCAGATTCCAGCAATATTTCCAGCAAAAAGCATAAACCCAAAATTTGAAAAGCAACGAAAGAACAGGAATAAGCAGAGTTATAGCATTCTGACTTGAATATTTCTCAGAATCGTAGCATCTTGCATTTCCGAGAAAAAGTAGAAAAAAATCGACCAAAAATGTCTCTAATTGTAGTGAAAAATAATTACAGCAATATTGTGATGGTTATCATACACTAGATGTTAACTATGCTTTGACTTTAACTGAATTTTTTTCAAAATATAACATAGTTGGGTATTGCGCTATACGAAATGCTATTTTTTACATTATGCAAGCGGACATGAATATTATTCTTTGAGCGTAGGCAGAAGCAAATTAAAGCAATTAGAGCTAGATAAATTACTCTTCGGACCAGCGTTATATCAGCTTGGCAATAGATTGTAATTTTCTTAGTTTCCTGTTATTTAATCGTCGTCTCATAGGAACGAGATACGTAACCAATTTTGAAAACGAACAAAATAAAGCTAGTATTTTACATGTAAAATAATTGGATTTATATGTGCGTTTGGGATTGTTCCTATAGCAGGCTTGACAAACTAAGTATTGCACGTGTTTCGAATTATCATGCCAAAAAAGTATTTCTCCTACAACTTGACTAATATAAATACAATAAAATTGGCAGCATTTATTTAAAATCAAGTAAATTCGTATTTGCAAAACATGCAAAGGAAAACCATCGTTTGTCGACGTGCAACTGATAACAATCCTTGACAATAATTAAATTAGATATCGCACAAGTACATACACGCATTCCAGTACTTTACTACTTGATAAACCGAGCTCGGAATTGAAGTAGTAACTAAGAATTGGACTTGATTCTTTCTAACTTTCTTTCTTTGAAAATTAGCCAGACTAGAGATTCATCAGTATTACAAAAACCAAAATTACTACAATACGATCTTAAGCATGTCTACAAAGTATTGAAACTTAGACTTGTGATAACAATTATTATCCGTATGCTTACCTCTTGCGTTATATTATTGAACATAATCTTCTGAAATTCCTAATAATTTGCCTTCAAAATGCCTCGACAAACAAAAGTTTACAGTGAAATTTACCTTTGCTACCTGTTGTTGCTATTATCAATACGTCCAACAACAGAAGCGTTCGATTACGACCAACAAATGCTCAGTTCTACCATTACTCAGAGATCCGAAAGACTGTCCGAAATTCTGAATTCGTTTTCTGGATGTACCATTAGAGTCATAAACTATCTCGGAATAAATTTAAAAGGCAGTTTGCTCAAAGAACCAATTTTACTTTGGAGATTTTACTGGAACTCAGAATCACCCTGGTGGAGTTTGACCCCATTTGAGATTGACGAAAGAAATGAAACCGCAATAAGAAAATTCACACGTCTCCCTTTCTCCATGAACACTTTGTACCACACCAGTCGAAATAATTTTATAGTTTCTAACAAAAACTTAAACTGCGAAGCAAAAATTCATTTACATCCACCACCAGCATCACTCGCACCTGACATGTATTGGAGTAATGAATATGGTAATTATATTAAAGACCCACTCGACATGCTCTTCTTCAAATATTTTGACAACCACGACTGGAAAAGACTCTACTTTTCCACGACCATAAGATATTATTTGCTTGTTCACTACTTCTCACAACACAAAACCAACATCTTATTTGACCGGGATTCAACCGCACGGGTGGGATCCGAATTCCCACAGCTGCCTCCAGCTTTAATGTCGTGGGAAATAAGGGAAAATCGATTTTTTATCGTTTGCGACTTTTGTGACAAGTGTAATCCCTATCTTCTCGTTGAAACCCGAGAGATACCAGCATCAAAATCTGAACTACTTCGAGTTCTAAGTTGGAGACAGGGAGATCCACCATTCTTTCACAGTTTGATTATAGGTGACTACTATTCCCTTTTGCTACATACGTGGTTTTATCGATCGATGATCAACCCTCTTAAAGAAATACATTCTCTTGATGCAACGCAGTTTGAAGCTTTGCACCGTACTGTAGACTTTCACTTATTATCAGTGCTGCTACCAGAAAACTCCTCATTTGAAATTACTAGTGTATTTACAAAACAAATGTACAAATGGAGAGCCATCAAGGTGAATGGATGTCCAAGCAACAGAACTGCATGGTACCATGGTGCCTCTCGACCTGGTTTTTTGAGACTTACACATCCCGACTTACAAAATTTTCCTGAAATAAGTTTAGCCACAGCAAAACATCGCCTAATGTTTGCAAGTTGTCATCGTGAAGAAATTGGTTGGGTTCACAACCTTAAGCATTTAGTCTTAACACTGGACACTTATACATGGGTCGTCTTGTTACTCATTAGCTCTATGTTAACTATGGGTCTCTTGCTAGCAAGTAAACTAGAACTGACAATTATTGCAACTAGCTTCCCTCCCACATCCACCAATCGTATAAATGTTAAACTTCGGAATGTGGGTCTCCAACTTTACGCAGTATTGCTGGATCAAAGCGTGAGCATTTGGCAGAGCGAATTTGTACGAAGTAACAATGCGCTTTGGTGGGCCCTGTTTACCGTGCCTTTAATGTTTGGTGTTCTGAGCAACGAATACAAAGGTGACACAATTACCAAGTTGACTGTAGCCCCGGCACTGATCCCGTTTGACACGTTTCCGTCCCTTGTACAAAATAAATTTGACATTTACCTTCTGCCTCACTATCTCCATGAGGCAGATAGGTTTGCAATTCCCAAGAATGCTTCACAAAGTCGCGAATTTCAGCAAAAGAATGGTCACGAAGCGTTTCCTGTAGTTTCTCAACTCTGGTTTGATATTAATCTCAAGTATACAAAGTGGCTAGACCTCAAGCAGATGATGACCGATGAGTCCTCAAAGGTGGCACGTTACCTTAATAATTCGAAGATGTTTCCATCGTGGCCATCTGAAGAACTTGACAAAGGTTTTGAGTCACAAATGGTTCACGATCACATCAAAAAATGTTTTCGTTCCGCCACAATACTCCATGAAAATGAAGCACTTGAAGTACATGCACGTTTTGCCAAAGCTGGAGCACCCGTCTTTCTTGGCAAAGATATTATCTATGAAAACTACAAAGGATACCATTTGATGGGGCATATTCCGGGAAAATTGCTTTCTCGAATTAAAAACTTGGGACAAACTGGAATTGCAGAATGGTGGAAGAAATATCTTGATGGTTTGGTTGTTCGAATGGTACATGTGAAAAATGAAGATGGCAGAAACAGTAGTGTCGGAAGTGGGAGCTTTTCAGAAGAACTAAGTAGTCATATGATGTCGTTCTGGGTAATTCTTGGTGTTGGTATAATGGCGTCATTTTTGGTGTTTCTTCTGCACGAGAATGGACTTAATTTCCAGATTGTTTGTTCAAAGTGGACAATTGACTCTTGCGCTTTTGTTGAGCGAGAAAATGTTATCCCAGTTGAGAAGCCAACAAGAATTTTCCGAGTTGTGGGCCACGAGATGAGATAAATGTTGTAGGCAATAAATCGATAATAACATTTATTGCAAGTATGCTATTCAGCCATTTGGAAACTTTTAAAGTAAAATCCATATCATATTTTAGCAATAGTGTGGTATGTGCGGAATCACATACCACTCACTATTAAACGAGGATCTACACAAATGCCCTAATTAATTACTGAATTTGGTAAAATATCTTTTATAATTCAAATTTAGTTGTTTTTATTAATATTATTAGAGTATATATAAACACACAGCTAATATAAAAAGACATTTTACATTAATATGAGAAAATTGTTTCAATAAAGATTGCAATTCAAATTATCTTGTTGGTGTTGGTGAATCCACCAGGCTTGGGTAATCACGGATTAGAATCACCAATACTTAATCCGGGACTAGTGATTAAGTTAATCACTTAATC
>JAQIXW010003941.1:0-12328 GCA_034700685.1 Willowsia buskii
TTATTCGTTCTGTTTGCCTACACAAATCGACATGCATCATCCATGCATGAGCATTTAAACAAGCACGCATGTGATTCTATGTGATGATGGATCGTGCATGTGTATTTAACCAAAACATTTTCGCCGTGAAAGACATAAAATTATTGATGTCCAAACTTTAAAACCTTAAAAGTCTAAATATTTAAGGCGTCTGCGTGTAATAATAACACAAAGTGGCTTGTTTTTTACCCCTAAATCTATAACAAAACTTTGACAATAACTTTAAAAAATACGTGAGTATTCAATTCAACTGGAAGAAAGAACATCCAATATCAGTAGAAATCAAAATTTCGATTCATACAGCTTGCTTTTGTAAAGAGCTGAGATAGAGCTGAGTTAAAAAGTTTATTTTTTGACGACGTCAGCTGTCGATAACCACTTGACAGGATGCGTCCTTTGACGGAAGAAGAAACGCGGTTATTCTTTGAAAAATTAGCAAAATAGTAAGCTCTCGCACAACATTGATATATGATTAATTTTATTTGATGCAACAGAAATTCTGAGTGAATCTTAACAATAAGTAATTAGCAATTACAGAGTTTTATTAATCATTCTAGTAATGTAATTCGTTAATTATTTTGTATGCTTATCTCATAATAATGTGTCCGCTGTTCTTTGTATTCTAGTATTGGAGAGAACATAAAGATCTTGATTGACAGACCAGATGGACAGTTTTGCTTTCGATTACATAGGGAGCGAGTGTACTATGTTTCCGAAGAAATCATGAAGAAAGCTGGAAACATTTCGAGAGATAATTTGGTGTGTTTAGGCACTTGTATGGGCAAATTTACCAAGACCAAAAAATTTAGACTTCATGTCACAGCCTTAGATTACCTTGCACCGTATGCTAAAGTAAGTATTATAAAACTGCAACAATAATAGTAATAAATCAATCGATATAGAATGAATTCATTGAACATTACTTTCCAATTCCTATAATATCAAAGATTTGAATGTTATGTAGCATTCTTGTTGGTGTATTTAAGTGCACACTTCTCATGTCTCATCATGTGTTCTAATTATTTTTATGTTTTACAAACTTTTCTAGGCTAAAATGTGGCTGAAACCTTCTGCAGAGCAACAATTCCTGTACGGACATCACGTTATGAAATCTGGTATAGGAAGAATTTCAGAAAGTACTCAAAAGTATAGTGGGGTCGTTGTATATTCAATGAATGATATTCCTTTGGTAAGCTTTGCATATTATGTTGTTTTGATGATATATTTAGTAATGGATAAATATACTAATTTGTAATCATTATTAAATTTGACGCAGGGCTTTGGAACTGCTGCAAAATCGACCTCGGAATGCAGGCATGCGGATCCAGGCGCAATCGTATGCTTTCACCAAGCTGACATTGGAGAATATATAAGAAGCGAAGATACTTTAACATGAATTAGTATAAATCATCGAACGTCCTATATCATTGTATCGCATTCATTCATTCATATTTTTCATTTCTATATTCAATAAAGTTCTTGTTTTATTAATATGTGGTTTGAGATTACATTATTTCTCTGTCCGTTGTTACGAAAGATCTCCAGTGTAGTTCAAACTTCAGTGATACACGTTTTTTTTATACTTTTTCCAAGAATCACTGGGATAAATTACCCATATAAACGCACATTCTAACTGGCGCAATCTATGTACATGTACATAATGATTTCATGGAATGAAAAGAAAATCGCTAAATACAGGCTTATACCACGGCAGCAATGTAATGCTTGCTTCAGTGCATATTACCTGCATGCTCTCAAGTTTGCTTAAAACCTGAGTTTAATGATCATTGTGAATGCACACATAATATTGGATACACATATAACAAACTATGTAATTACAATGATAAGTAATAAATCCTTGTCAAGAAATCATGCCATCTCGTTATGTTATGCGTTCTGCAGTGAGTGACTCAAGCCAGAATTAATGTTTATTGTTTACTGAATTACTTATTCAAAGCATTAAAACAGAACCACCAAGCGCACTCGCTGGCAACAATACACCAATTACCAAATTATGGCTGGGCATTAAAGGGCTGGCCGTGGCATACAAGTAATTGTACATCCCGTACAATTGTATTCGTTTCTTTGGATAAGATCGGACTGATCGGAGCATTTAGATTGGCTTTAAAAAAGTCAACCCAAAATTAGTCCTTCAGTGCTTTACTTGGAATAGCTCATTATTTGAAGGTTTGTAATAAAAACACTTGTCTAATCCAAACTTGTATACTATCAAATTCCTCATTGCCCCGATTGTGATCGTTCGCGATCCTAAAGTCTAGATTTCTAGATCATCTAGATACACCCTAGCTAGTTGTTGTTTCACATTGGGGTAATCTGATATACCTGAAAAAATTGTCAACGGTCCACTGCCAATTAAATCGATTGTGTATGAGAAAAATAACGTACATAATTCGGGCTAAAACGAGTGGGCCCAGTGGGAGTGTTTTCAGTAGATTGTAGATATGCCTAGGCCTATATTATTACCCCTTATCATATTTACTAAATTTTCTTCCACTACTTTTATTGCAAAAGCTAAAGTAAAATAACAGCGATATAAACAGTTCTTTATACAAATAATTATACTATATTTGTAAACTAAGAATCGCCCTTGTAATCTGTACAATTATGTATATATTGAAATGACGAATGCGTGTATCTTTTTAAGTATTCATTAAAGTTAGCCTCAGTTACAAAAGGTCGTATTGACTTTCTTGCTTTATCGCTTTTTAACATAGCCCTTATCATGATCTTCGCTTGGGTATGTATACAATCCTGGATGCTTTCATCTAAATTCTCAATTTCAAACTGCGTCGCAAACGTGTTTGTCTCATATATCAAGTGAATTTTTACAGTTCATGCTGAAAAGAGAATATGAGAAAACATTAGGATATATAGGACGAGATGAATTTTTTTTCTCCATTTATGCTTTCTTCGGTCGCATCTCTGCAATCTTTTCCCTTTTCCAGAAAGTAACTATCAACATTTAAAACTATATATGCATGACTTTTACTTAAACAGATATACCTGAATAAGCCAAAAACAAAATGATCGAAGATTAGCATTTTTTTGAGATTTCGATACGCTTCCTATCTTATGAAAACGTTTACAGTTTATCTGATGGAGCAGCTCATCGTAAAAAGATTAAAGTGAACATACAGAACATGGAGCACGTACGCTAGGTATACCCGCACTTTTCCATTGTCATTATCTTCTAAGAAACACTAAAAGCTTTATCCAGCATAGACTTTCTCCTCGTATGGTTTACAGGCTGGCGTACGGATGTGGTATTTGCACTTACTTTTGGTTTGGTAGCTGACAGTATTGTTTTAATTTAATTTTCAACCCTATACGTTTTTATTGAACTAGTAATAGCAGACAAGGCAAGAAAGGCCATGCCAGCAGCATTCATTCACAGTTTGTAAGCATCGCCTTGCATCAAGACAGGGAGATGCATAAAAGAGCTTTTGTGTTCAAAATGTTCATCTGGGATCAGAGATTAGAATGTGTAGGGAAGGTGTACTAAGCTAATAATATCCAAATTAAGTGGAGTATGATCTTTGATAAGCGCAGGACACATTTTCATACAAGACCACAGAAAACGAATAATAATATGTAAAAAAAAATAGAGAAGAACATGGATGAATGAGAAACATCATGTTAATGAACTCTTGGGGGTAACTGCCACAAGATGCTCTGAATACTTACCCACCATTACCTACATCATCAAAGTTTGCACATTTGGAACCCACATTTCACATTGCTACAACATGAGCCTTGTGTGCATGCCTTAGAGCTAGAGTAAGTGGTATGCAATATGGGTACAAAATAATGACTATGACATGACTTCGTTTATTTGCGTCCCGTTCATCATATAGGTATCTACTTTCTCAATAGACATCATCAGCATGGCTTGAGGAGAGATATTCCCAATGATTTGCAGTGAAGTACTAGTACAACCACTAGACTTTTAGATGAGGAGATGGAGGCATTTTTTCTGGGATGAAAGAAAGGAGAGTGAAACCGAGGTATAGGAAGAAACATGAAATGAAAGATATTATGGACTTGCTATAACTCATTTTTATGAGGAGAAAGGTATAGCCTTATTATGGGTTAGGCAGGTTAGATATAGATGTAGTTATTGCTGTTGTTACAGCCTGTGCGAAACACCGTACCATGGAGCATACACATACATAATCATTATTATAGAGGTATCTTCTATTGTGAATGTGGGGATAGATAGATGCGAAAGAGAAAAGAGGTAAGTTTTTTGGCATCAAGCAGCATGCGAGCAGGACAGATGAAAGTCATATGAATTGAGAATCTTTGCCCAGTTGAGGTTTCAGAGTTGGATCGATAGTTTTATATGTTCGACTGCGTCTTTCTCCACAGCTATTATAACTACCACCACTCTTTACTATTTCCGTATCTTCTCTCTCTGAAACTGGCGTTGTTACTACTACCACTTACTCCTATCATCATCATTACCATCACTCTGTCGTGTGTGTGCGAGTGTGTGTGCACTCTTTTCTATGGCTACCGTTATTCCCATTACTTGACTCCTTTCTCACACAATAAAGTCTTATAATATAACGGAAGCCAACACATTTTTTTTCATGTATCAACCTTTCGTCTCTGCTCCAGATAGAGCTCTCACTCTCTATCTCTCCATTCGGTACACACTTTTTCCCACTCTCGATCAGTATTATAAGCACATATCTCTCTCCCTCATTTTCAGATGTACACATAGATAAAAGTAGTAGTGGTTGTGGTAGCGGCAGTAGTAGTACTTGCACAACAACGCAACGACAACGACCTATGAAACAGAGATCTCGTCTTTCTTCAACTCACTTTCTCCAGGCTGCTGTTGACTGTCTTCTAAGCTCTAGTATCCGAGCAAGGAAAAGGTACTTTGGTTCGTTTAGTTAGTTAGTTCCACGCTGGAGAAACCTGCTGCTGTT
Source organism: Willowsia buskii (assembly GCA_034700685.1). Classification (NCBI taxonomy): domain Eukaryota; kingdom Metazoa; phylum Arthropoda; class Collembola; order Entomobryomorpha; family Entomobryidae; genus Willowsia; species Willowsia buskii. Next base: position 4,998 of record JAQIXW010003941.1, read on the forward strand.
ACTACTGGTGCGGTGGTGGTGGTATCGGAATAAAGCTCGTTCGTATTAAGGTAAAGCCATAACATACATATAACATCATTAAGGATTGGGCTGTCTAGTTTCTCCCCAGCCAATTTTTTCACATTTTATTCATATCATCAAAATTCTCTCTCACGATAATAATATCCAATAATACGTGTGTCAGTATTCGTACGAATTACAAATCAAGTTATATACACTCAATTACAATACAACATGTTTCACATTCTGAGTCACCTGCTGCTTATGACAAGGATTGAGTGAGAAACAATCGTTATTGCAATTATTATTATTATTATTATTATTACAATCAGGAATAAATGGAGGACAATGTTCTTCAAGACATATTACTATTCATTCATGTCACCACTTTCTGTGTACACAATTCTACATTGAATACTGCTGGGCTTTGATATAGCAAGGTATGTTTGGTAATCTGGCATAGCAGTTTGTTGGAATGTTACTGTGAGTTCAAAGTAAAATTGCAACCGTGTGCTGATATTATGCACACAGATAACAAAGTAGCCGAAACAACAAAGGAATAAAGCAATCAATTTGTGTAACTCATATCGTGCAACTGTTTCAGAATTGCAATTTGTTTGTTTTTCTGGAAATCTTCAGTAGTTGGTATTCGTAGAATTATTTATTAGCATTATGATGTATCACGTCTAGTCACTCTAGTCAGCCTTCATGGACAAAAGGGTTAACGATAACAAGTGCATCCGTGTGTGTGTATTATTCACGCTTTCAACTGGTGCGTGCTTGTTTCATCTTACTTTTGTAACATACGCACATGACAATCTCAAAAAAACTTTTTTTGCTTTTTTGTTAAAAAACGTGAGCAATAAACTAAGTAGGGTCTTCACTATTTTGACTATAACTTGTTTGAAGTACACATAATATTGTATCTTGTATCTATCAAAATACAAGTTATTTTTCTGATCAGTCTCTAGTCCTAGTCCATCATCAATAAAACCTATCTTAATATTATTATGCATAAATTCCCTTTAAATCTTCATTTTCAAGTACACAGAAAAATCTAAGCGTCACAGAATATCGAAAAGGGGAATAAAGTACATATTGTGCATTTCTAATGATGGCATAAAAAATGGCAAAGTATATATTCACACAATGTGCCAAATAAACCTATAGTACCATCCATGCAAATATAGGGCACTCAACCCAAAGACATCATTCTTATTGCTTTTAGATTTTCATTACTTTCTCAGTTTTAAGAAGTTTGCCCAAAGAAGGTCGAAGTGGTTTGCAAAGTCATACTAGAAATCATATAGCATCAAAGATGTTGTAGGGCTGGTGGCTGTTACGAGGGAACTGAAGTCATAAGATGACTGTTGACATTTTCATTTCTTAGAAGATGTGAAGAGAATGAGAAGGCAATGAGACGTATTGCAATGAAATGAAATAATTTTTGAAATGTTTATTTAATCTTTAAATCTATATGACATATGTAGAAATGGCTATGCAAACAAAGCAGAGAAAATACGAAATAAATTGAAGATTGTTTTGAGTTTCATAAAGTGGAAAGAAAGCTTGTATTTACACTAAACAGGCGACTGCTTTATTTCTTTTTCCTCTTCTCATGCATGACATACTTATCACAAGGGAACATTCCTTCCATCCTACTTCCCTACTACAATATTCATACCCTCCTCTCTTTCTCTCGAATACTTTCATTTTAAAACAAACAAAAAGGCGGATACTCCTATGTTCATGTCATATAGGCACTCATATATAATAATATGCATATTTAGAGCACATAGCAATCAACATGACACCAAGCTTATTCCCTTTCTACAGAAAGGATTATAATAGACATGTATTAACCAGATAGCATTTTCCTTTTGTTTTTCCACTCTCTCGAGGGCTCTGGCTCTGGTGCAAGTCAAAAGATGTATATGCATCTGTGCTTACACTTTACTTTGCTACATTTGCCACATAATTGTCAGTTGTGTTAAGTCGAGCTCAATACCATAGAGAAAGCTGGATAGGTCGCTTCATACTTTCTTGAAATAAAGATAGACGCGCTGCTGCCAAGTGCTCAAAGTGAAAGTATTCTGTACAACTCTTTACTCCCCACATAGTGCTTTGCCCACTTGTTCTCAGATTTTATTTATATTTTCGCCAAGAGGGATGATTATAATGTAGTGCGTCTTTACAAAACCTCCTACGCACCCGCATCCTAATAGATATTACCAACATGACATGACCGTAGCTATAAGACAGAATAATTTTTGTCGTCCGCTACTTATTAATATACATATTATGATAAATTACGTGTGTAAGGCATATGAGCTACCACTCAACTGCGATGACTGCAAAGATTGGCTGTTCTAGACATACACACATCAAACTTACACTAAAATAATAAGAATATTACATATTATTCTCTTTCGGGACAATATTAATTTTATTACCATTTCTCATTCAACTGGAAGCATATTTTAGTTATTTTTGGCCCAGTAAATACAATGTAAATATGTAATTTAAAACTTCATGATCACAAGATACGTGGGTATATGAGAATATTTATGTCATTATTGACATTTGACATCTTACAACAATCATATTATACATAAAACCACTGTACATAATCATAAATTATTTACATTATAGAAAAGTAGAACATTTTATTCATGTAATATAACGGTTTCGTGTGCTAACTCTGTGTATAGGAAGAAAACCTCTGGTCCGCTGTAAGAACAATAGTCAATAGTCACATTGCTGTTTGTTAGAAATCCATGTGACATTACTGCTGCATATTATCCAAAGGAATTAACAAGAACTAGCAGCTGCACATTCCTGAGATTGGGAAAGAGAAAAGTATATAGTCTGCTGGATGCAATTAATAACATTACCCTGCATCCTACAAGTCTGGAAAGGGAACAGAACAACAAGTCGTTTATAACGCGCACATCGACAAACGTATACACGGAGAGCAGCACAGCAAGTAGTGATTGAAAAGTAGACAAGAGAAACTCAACGGCTGGTGATAACAACGCAACAACGGTTGAAGCTAAAGGCTAAGAAGGGTTGAGAGACAACAACATTGCACTCATGCCAGATAATAGAAGCTTCACAAGTGTAGTACACTCAAGTAGAAGTCGTCGTGGTGGTAGCTTGTTTGCCTCCTCTTATCAGCAGAATCGTCGCCGAGTACAAAAGTTTGATGATATATATTGAAGGGGAAAATAGGAACATCGGCCTTGTTGATTTCACTTGTACATCTTGTGTCACTTCTTCACTCTAACTTTCACTTCGACTCTGTGTTTGACAAAGCAGTCAACATGTACACAACAAGTACCATATTAGGAAGTTATAATACAATCGCTGCCAATGAACATCATGGATTTGTGATGAAACCACCGATCAAAAAACAGCCAAGAAAGACGGGCAGTAAAGATCTCCCGTCAGTTCCTCAGGCTCAACGAAGTACTAGTGAGGATTCCTCAAACTTTACAGGCATTAACCACCCTACAGATGCAACACCCGCTTTGTCCGGACTCCAAGTTTTAGCGGCAGTTGACTCAGTTGACATCAACCCTGATAAAAGTAGGTATGCATGGAAATTTGTGTGTATGTGAGTAGATGGCAATCGGCTATCAGTCACTAGTAGTGTCGAGTAGATGTAAATTATGTGTTTAGTCATTCAATTTCCGTGCTTTCCGCTTGTGTATCTTTGTATAATTCTTAGAACTTATAGCTAGTTGATTTTGGTATCACATCTTCTTACAAATCGTTAACGCATGCATGAAATTAGCCAGAGAAAATTTAGTCAGTCTAGTGTTTACCTGTACGAGAATCGAGACGTACATCAATCTCCACTATTCAAATGATCATGAAACTTTTGTCATTTCTTTATCAAAATAAACCTATTAATACAAGCATTCAACAGTGGGAACACTTTTGTCATTTTCGTAGCGTAGCACAAAGAATGTTAAAATGTTAATCTTATAGAGATTGGTAAATAATATTCCCCTTGTTTGGGTTTTCTTTTTTGACGTAAACATTTTTCATAGAGAAATACCTAAAGCTAGTGTTTTAATAGTACAAGTACAACAATACGATGAAATCAATTTGCTGTAAAGAAGCATGGTTCTCTTTTACACCTTCACTGATGCTTGTGAACATTCAATTTTTTAATGCACCGTGAATTCTCGGCCTATTTTTATGTTTTTTTTAAGCAATAGAAAGGTGTACTATCAGGGAATCCTCTCACAATATACAAGACTCGCTGAAAGTTCATTCTAATTGAAGATACCATTGCTTTTCATCAATGACAGCATTATAACAAGATTTCTATCTAATCGCGATATATGCAGTTCAAATTTGCTTTCAGCAGCATTACCAAGAATACGAGAGAATTCTACAAGAAATGGATGATGCTGAAGAAAATCTTTGCTCATACGTCTGTTTGCACCGTTTATGTATTCAATATTATATAGGGACATAAAGCAATTTGCCTTTTTGCATCGATTGGCTCTTTTCAATGTTCAATAAGGTGTGTTGTGCATTGATGGCTTCTGCAAACTTTTCTTATCAAAGAACAAAAAACTCTGAGGATTGAGTTGCTGTAAAATGGCTCAACACCCATTTACAGATGCTTGTTGAACTTTCCAGACTTCCCATTCTTGATTCATCTATTTCTCTCTTGGAAAAATTAAGGACGCTCATATGTATATTTTGTTTTGTATGCAACATTGTCTTTTTGTCTTTATGTGTATTGTTGATGTAAGACGTAAGCAAAGTTCTTATCGTCAGTATGTATGTATATGTAATAATAGTGAAGACGCGAAACACTGGAAAAAGATCTTCCAGAAATATCAATTTAATATGTATGTACGTTCTGGGAAAAGTATCGTATTGTACTAAACCTGAAAAAATATGTTGCACTGTCTGTAACATGAACATGCATAAAAATAATTTGCTTTCATTTCTTTTTAATGGTTAGCCTACGCTCCAGAAATTCGCAGCGTTGGCTTCACAATAGATGGACCAGACGGAAGAATCTTGTTCAAATGTCTACCTTCAGAGACATCTGCTACGAGACTTCTGATATTCCAAACACTGGATGGGGTTCACGTTTTGCATGTAAAAACGGAAACTCCGTACTGCTGCTCATGGTTTAAGGTAATAATAATACATTACTGAACTTATCTTATTTCGGCGACAACAAGAAACGGAAAATTGGAGTTTGTTATGAAATTATATGCTTTTGCGAGACAATTTTTTGCTAAATTCTTTCGGTACCCCAACGTTTAATATCATATATTTTTTAGCTCAGTCTGGCTTCTTAGCAAACCACCACCATTTTAATGAAAATAGATGCACGGTTTGGCTTTATTTAGGTTTTTGTGCAAACAGGGAGAAAGGAGTTTAATGAGAGCACGCACACAAAATGCAGACTTGGATAAATTCAGAATTCAGATCATTAATGTAAAGCAAGACAACCAGAGTTGCGTTCCGTTTTAGAGAGGGTAGATTGTGATTGCAATTACTTATACTGAAACGGCAGACCAACTTATTACCGCTCCTGCGTATATTATTGCCAGAGATTCTTTTTTCGTTCCTTCGTTTTGTACTTTGCACTTTTGAAGCGCTAATGGCCATATGCATTCCTGCCTTCACAAGTGACTTCTTTATCATTTACAGTTTTGTGTCCTTTTGAGTTTGACATGCATACAGGATACAGGTCGCACATTCAGTTGGCACAACGTACACTTTTTTTGTTTATGCCAGCCCATCTATATATTCCCTAAAGTGATAAAAAAATGAGGTCACCAGCATTCCATCATTTTTTGTTTTATGCACAGACTATCGAAGCCAAACTCACACTTCCATCCGGTGGGCCATTCGGAACAATCGTAAAAACAGCGCATGGACTTTGCAAATGTGATCGTAAATTTGCTTTAACATGCTACTTGTCTGAGAGTGAGAAAGTGCAGTTTGATGTTGAAGTACTTGTATCGTCGTCAGAATTCTTGGTAAGTTTCCGGTCATACTGTCTTCAAGCGTAAAGCTTGCGTATTACAGAAAAAAAACAACTATAGTTTTTGAATTCACCATAAGCTCATGAAGGTGGAGGAAATTGATTTATCCGTTTATATTTTATCATGAATTTTGTTTCTTCCGCTCCACCTATACATTGTTTTTAAAAGAGTGAAAAATATATTGCAAGCCAGTTTCAATCCATGTTTCCGCTTTTTATGTGCGCATCTAGGTGAAACAAAACAATGAGGAAATTGTGGCCAAAGTGACTGCAAGACGGATGGGCCATCGGCGTCTCTACAAAGTGAGCTTCACGAAGCCCGAGCTTAATGCCAACGTAAAAGCCCTCTTCATCGTCTTCGCCATGATTCTGGTGCAAGATTAAGTTTCATTTTACTCTTTCTCTTACCAGATATTATATTGACCCAATACCACAAGATTCTGTATTGTTATACTACATCAGTACCTAGATATTATTCGTTCGCTTTGTATGTAACACCACACGCCTTCTTTGTACTAATACGGCTGCACTGTGTTATTTTACCCCGGTTGCATGCTTCTCCGTACATCATCATTTGTCTTCACAGTCAAATATTCAAGTTTCTTATTTCATCTTTTAACGTCTACATGATACCCATAAGCATACACAAAAGTACATATTTTATTACCCAAATTGATTTTCTACGTGTTCTCGTTTTTCATAACAAATAATACGATTGTTTGCATTCATTTATTTTTTGCATTCTTGCATTACATGTTTACATGCATGATTTTTTTGCTATACGAGTCAGAGCTATTGACACTGAAAATGAATCCAGCCAGAGCTTACCAGAAAGGAGCACACACACACACGAAATATATATTATACAGTATTTACCTAAATTCACTATTGTTTTTACACACGCTGAACACATCCACCCACAACAGCATTACATATATAACATTTATGTATTTTTAGTGTGTAAACGTTGTATTCGAGTACTAATGAAATTTAAAGTTATTATAATTATACGGTATAGTAGTAAGTGAAAACTTTACTTTTGTGAATTATCGTAAGTTTTGGTTTCATTATCTTGTTCTTTCTTTTTCTCTCCTCCCTGACAGCACATCGCATTTGCAGAAAAGCTAAACACGTGTTTGGGAATGTGTCTATGTTGTCTTGCTGGAGTGTGCTGCCCGACCTGGGTTGCTTGGTTTGCTTGATTGAGACTTCTACTTGTTCTTCTATGATATTATCATAATATTATTGTTAGATGTCTTCATTCCGTGTATAGCCAAGTACGTGTGTATATTTATTATCTTATATA
>JAQIXW010003942.1:0-12325 GCA_034700685.1 Willowsia buskii
GAAAATGTCACGCCGCGACAAACACGAACTGAACTTTGTCCAGCTAAAGACAAAGAAGCTGCATGTGTGGGGGAGGTAAAAAGTGGCAATAATAATAACAGGGTTGGTTTGACGAATGCAAATCTGACATCACAATCTGATTCCTAAACATGAGGCATGCAAAAGTTCCTAATAGAGTAGAAATGATTACTACAAAAATGCAATAAATGACTTTGGCCCGACTAAATATTTGTTCTGCTATTTCTACCATGTACTAATCATAGAACAACTAAACAATAAATTGCATCTATTATTACACAGGGTTCTTGTCTTGGCATGAGTATGCATTCGTTTATGTCAAACACAAATCAAATGTAAGTAGTTAGATTATTTGTACTGAGAAAATATAACATTTTATTTATTTATGTATTACTAAACAATAACTAATATATCTAGTACCGTAAGCAATACAACTTTAAACAATTAATTAGGTAATATATGGGTATAACAATATAGAATTAAACATGTATTTAAAAAACAATTTGAGAATCGATCAAGTTATCAAACATTTCGTGAAACGAGACAAAACATTATGAAAATAGCTGACTTAATTAAAGCGTATACAATACATTTAATTGCTAAACAGAATTACTCAGGTATTAATACTGTCAATAAAAAAATTGTTGAACACCGGGCATAAAATGCGATTAAATTTGATTAGTTTCTTCTGCTAGTACCACAACATAGTTTGCACCATTTCAAAAAGTATAGAGAGAAGGATGGGGATTAGGGATGGAAAGGGAAAATATTATCACAAAATTTTATGAAAAAATTTGTGCATTACAACCCTTTCTCTTTAGCTAACTTTTTGTACTTCAACTCAAAGGCTGGCACATCAAATTTCCGTTTACAGCCTTCATAATTCATGTAACGGATCTTTCCAAATATAGTTCGTTCTCTCCAACCTTGATCATGAATCCCACAAATTGACCACATGCAACCTGAAAAAAGGAATTAATGAAATATGATTTATTACTCCAAAAGGTTTGGAAAACTTATTGTATCATCACATAAAAATTAGTAGTCCGTCGCAGTCAACGTACCCACAAACCCATTTGGATCCCGTCCGTCCAAGTTATACTTGTCATTTAAGTAGATAGCTATTTCCAAAGCCTTTTCTGGAGATTCTGCCCATTCCAAAATCTTTTTGGCCCAATACATTCGCAAGAAGCCATGCATCTTTCCTTCAATCCTCATTTGATTCTGTGCAGCGTTCCATAGGTTATCGTGAGTTTTCGCAGTTTCAAACTGCTGTAGTCCATACAACGGCTTCCTCTTATCCTTGCGATGATCAGCAAGTGTCTTTTGAGCCCATTCATAAGCTCCTTTCAAATTATCGTAGTTTTCATTGTAGAAACAAAAGTTGTCGGCCAATTCTCGGCGCACCACTGCTTCCTCGATAAACGCTTCTCTTCCAGTGTTATGTGGAGATTTTTTTACTTCGAGTATACACCGAGCTACTGAGACCTGACCAAAGTGGAACCAAGGTGAGAGATTGCTGAGTACATCAATGTTGGGGTCGTTGCGTTTTTCACCAAAGGCTTTAATTTTGTCGTCCAGAAATGTCTTTAGGACTTCTAAACCCTCCTTTTGTCCTGGCTTGGCCCAATCAACTTCTTCCACAGATTTGTCGATTTCCAAAAAGTCCATCAACTTTTTCCAGTTTTCAAAAGGGTCGGCGAACGTGGCATCAGTTTTATGTGGATGTTTAATAATAGCTGGAAACTGCGTTAGGTATTTCTGAAGATTCCTGTGAACCTTTGGTCGGATAGTTCGAGCAGCATATTCCAATTTATCAGAGGTTACCCAAAGTGGAATAACGTTGTGAGCATCAACCTTTAAAAAACAAAATATAAAGTTTGTAAATACTTAACTTCTCAACTAAATGTGTTATTGTTATGTGTCCACACTTGATTAAGATTTTACCTGACAAAAAGGAACATCTGCAATTTTCTTTGTGACATCATCCACCCACTTTCTAGGAGTCCGCAACGGGGCAAAGTCAGTTACGACACCACCAATGTTGTGCGTTTTGATGAACGGAGGTATAACAGACGCTGCTTCGCCAAATAACAGTGAGAAGGGGATGTTCAGTTTTGCAAGTTCACTCCGAACTAATTTTAAACCTATACAACAACAAATGACACTTAAAGTTAATACTATTAACAAACAGAATGACAGCAAAGGTTGAATTAGCAAGAAAAACGTAGGATATTGCAAATAATTTATTTCTTACCTTTCAACATAAATCCGTACTGGCGCAAAGTTGCTTGCAAGAACTTTGGAACCAAGCAGAAGCACACAAATAGAGGAACCTTTTCCTTCAGAGCCAATCGTTGCGCATATATTAGTGCCCAATTATCTGTATACACAAAATGGAACATTTTTATTAACTATTCATAATTTTATGTGTCAACACTAGGGGCATACTTATAATGTCTTAAGTTTTGTTTCTAGCTCAGATTGAGGTAACAAACCATTTATAAGTAAGAAGCTACCACACCCAGAGCTGAATTTAATATACCTTCATTACGACAACTAGCTAAATAATGGGAATAAATAGCCAGCGCTTTTAGAAGGATTGGGTGATGGGTGGAACGTTTTTAACTACTTACAGTAGTTAATCAGTGAATAAAGAAATAATCTTGCCTACCTTCAACGCGCTGATCTCTGGACATCCAGTACAAAATTCCACCGTGAGATTCGGGCATGTTTGATTCAGGGGTAATCATTTTGCAGCGAGATTTCTCAAACTTGAAGTTCTCTGGTGTACCAGCCTACGACACGATATAAATAAACAAGTCACAAGTTTAGGGTCAATTATGAAATCGGCTTTTCTTTCTCCATTTTTCCCAAACAATTATACTACTCAATTGTGATTGCAGTAGGACTTACTGCTTTTCGTTGATCGGAAATGCGCTCATAAAATTCTTCCAAACTTTCTCCTCCTTTCTTCTTTTTAGCTGGAGGTGCTCCCCCATTTCCTTTCGAGGACGATGATTCCGCAACCCCCTTTTTACTTGATTTTTTGTTAGACGACATTTTTTAATGAGGTGAGAAAATAAAGACTCTACAAAACCATCATTCTCACTATCTATACTGCAAAATTTTAGACTTTTTCAGGACATTTTTGCGAGAACAATTAGACAAATATGCTGACTTTTGTCATTTTTATTTAACTTGCAACTAATTTATTAGTAATGGCTAATCAAAGTAATCAATCAAGAAGTAATAGCCCACCTTCAGGCCTGCCCTAGGTGACCATTATTCCGTCGCAGATCAACGCTTCAACACGTCTGAAAACAGTCCATAGAGGCAATAGGCGAGCAAAACTAAACTAAAACACGCATTGCGCGTTGAAGTTCCTTTTTGGTGTTTGATTGAGCCTTGCTTCGTTGTTTCTTATTTCGATAAATTGCCACCATGCCTGTTTACTGAATTTGGGGATTCGTTTCCGTTGCTATTTGCCATAGTTGTCTTGCATCGCATCATCTTTGTTCCGAATATTTATGTTGCTTCTTGAGTCGAGTCTGGCTGGCTGGGTGTACGCACGGTTACGTTACGACGTCCATGCACGAAGAAGCATGCATGCACATGCACTGATGAGTGGCTCAAAGTGCCCCAAGATGAAATGAGAGAAGCACATGGGTGCATTGCAAAAGCGTGTGCTTTTTTCCTTAACTTTGAAAGTAGGTGCATAGCTGGTAGGTACGCATGTGGATTAGTGTGTAAACTTGTTGACTTTTGTTGAACAGTTTTTGTCTTTTTTTTTAACTGAGACGCCAAGTCACATGTATTTACCACTATAAAGTTCTGTAGCAGTTAGTATTTGATTTTGTTGTTAACTATTAACAAAGGTTAACTTGCGAAACCGTTTTTACTGAGCAGTCGAAACTGAAAACTTACATTCTGTGATTGGATGTGACTGAAACAAGTCGCTTCGCTGGAGTTTTGTTTATCAGAATTCTTCTATAGTGTCTGGTAGTTTCATTTTAAATTGTCAACACAGATACCAACATCTGCTCTAGTCACTAGAAGAGCTTGATCAAACTTTTTTGTGTCGTGACTATCGTTAATTCTAATCACAGATAACAAAAAGCCCAGCGGTCATCCGGGAAGAGAAGGCATATATCGCCAATTTTTATCAGAAAAGATGGAAATCGAAGGTATGCTAATACTTAATTTTTATTTCCACCGCACTTCATTCTATTTCTTGGTGTATTTATTATGTTACTGTTCTGTACTGTTGCTGTTATAACCAAAATGTAAAATGTTATGTACTTTTAGACGCACACGTGCTAGGACTTCAAAATGAGGGAAAGAAGAAGAAAAAGAAGAAGAGAGACAGAGAAGGCGATGAGACAGACGGACAGCATAATAATGGGTCAGCGTCATTGGCTGAAATTCAGCACAACTCGAATTTCTCCTTGTCATCTTCAGATGCCCCCTCAAAGATGAACGCTTCAGATTGGCCATTATTGTTAAAGGTGAGTTTATAAATGATGAAGCCAAAGGGTAAAGTAATTGTAGTACTTAAATTCTATTCATTTAATTATTGCAATCTAGTTTTTCACACATTTTTATGATGCCATTTCAGAATTTCGACAAATTGAATGTGAAGTCCAGTCATTTCACCCCACTGCCATACGGCGCCTCACCACTCAGGCGAGAAATAAAGGAATATGTTAGATCTGGTTGCATCAATCTAGATAAGCCATCTAACCCTAGCTCACACGAGGTCGTTGCGTGGATTAAGCGAATTCTAAGAGTGGAAAAGACTGGGCATTCTGGAACTCTGGATCCCAAAACTACAGGTATGTCACGTTGGATTGGAACTCATACATTATCTCTGCAACAAAATAATAACTACAATTACAGTTATTATGACGGCTTTTTCAAATCCATTTTTAGGATGTTTAATTGTGTGCATCGAGCGTACTACACGTTTGGCAAAGTCTCAGCAAGGTGCCGGGAAAGAGTACGTGGCTGTATTCAAGTTACATTCCGCAGTCGAAAGTAAAGCTAAAGTTGTCCAAGGGTTAGAAAAGCTGACAGGAGCTCTGTTTCAGCGTCCTCCGCTGATTTCTGCTGTGAAAAGGCAGCTACGCGTTCGAAGCATTTACAAAGTTAAATTGTACGATTACGATGAAGAACGCAATATGGGTAATTAACGAATATCACCAATTTTTTGATCTTGGAAATACACATGCTAATGTAATTTGTATGTTCTGCGTGCAAGCATTTATATGTATTCAATTTAATTAATTTTTGCATTTGCAGGGGTGTACTGGGTTAGCTGCGAGGCTGGGACGTATGTTAGAACGCATTGTGTTCATCTAGGATTAGTTTTAGGAGTTGGAGGTGTTATGACGGAGCTTCGTCGTGTCAGATCAGGTAAAGTGTACTGTAATTAATTAGTTAAGCATTAACATTATATTGTTTGGATTATTCTTAATACATGGAATGTGTTTGCGGCTTTATTTTAGGAATTCAAGGAGAATCTGACAAAGACAACTTGGTGACAATGCATGATGTACTTGATGCACAGTGGATGTATGATAATCATAAAGATGAAACGTACTTGCGTCGTGTGATTCAACCCTTGGAAAGCCTGCTGATTGTACATAAACGAATTATTGTGAAGGATAGCAGTGTAAGTGTCATGAAGTACCTACATAAATGAATTAACATTCTCGTCACTTGTATTGTTTGAAGGCTAAAAATGAATTTCTTGACACAGGTAAATGCTATCTGCTACGGAGCAAAAGTCATGCTTCCGGGTGTTCTAAGATATGAAGATGGAATCGAGTTGAATCAGGAAATAGTAATCGTAACCACTAAAGGGGAAGCAATTGCCATTGGTATGTTCAAGAGCGTTTTTGACATCATCGTTCTTCTTGATTTATAGAATAGATAAGATTAGAAAGACAAATTAAGTCTAAAGTCGTGTCGTATTATTTTTGATCAGCTATTGCTCTGATGACCACATCGACTATATCTATGTGCGACCATGGATGTGTAGCTAAATTAAAACGTGTAGTAATGGAACGAGATTTATACCCACGACGATGGGGCCTTGGTCCAAAGGTACTTATTTACAAGACAAAACATCCTTACTATTTTTGTGTATTGGTTTGATTAGTATAATATCACAGGTATCAATTTTTGTTATTCCTGCAAACTTAATTTCTTTCTTATAGGCAACAATTAAGAAAGGCATGATAAAAGAAGGTCTTTTGGATAAGCATGGGAAACCAAACGAGAAAACGCCGGCGGATTACTTGGCTGGATCTGTAGCAAAGCTTTCAGTAGTGACTCCAATCAAAAAAGAGCCAGAGGACCATGTTATTCCTTCAGCTGGACCAGAAAGCTCAAAGAGAAAGGTATGACCGAAATGCACATAGTACCATGATACCATGTCTCTTGCATGCCAGATCTTCAATCAGATCGCAAAGTAAACACATAATGATAAATACTATTACTACACAGGTTAACTTATCGGACTCTGAGGAAAAACCCAAAAAGAAGAAGAAAAAGTCTGTTAGTGCTGAGGAGACGGTTCCGGAACCTCAAGTGAATGAGGAGGAGGAGGAACCGTCTGGGGAAAAGAAAAAGAAGAAGAAAAAGAAATCAAAGTCCCAAGATGATGATGATGAGTAGTGAATAAAAATTGACCTCACTCATTGTCACTTTCTAGATGTAGAAAATAGTATTTATTTTCTGTTTTCACCTTAAATGTAGACTTTTCATACATTTACATTGGAGAACTTATAATGTTACTTGGTAGATTGTTTGACGATGCTAATGACTCTATAATGTACTGCTGTACATAATATGCATGCTATACTTGTTACATATACAATAAGAATCAACATATGAGTGTGGGTCCTTCCTTACACATTTTGCTCTGTGAAATAATTATTGGCAGTTTTTTATATTGATTCCCAATGTCTTTAGAAATTAGTTGCTTATGTGTATTTACTATTTACCTATGCCTATACCTGTATATATGTCATTTGATGACTTTTCTGACTATTTTTTCGAAATCGTTAAAGATTGTTATTTTACTATAGAATAATTAAATATATTTAGGTATTTAGCGGAACTAGCGTTGGAAGAGTTTGTTTTTTATTTGGTTGATAATGCAAAATGCAATCTGTAGGCACCGTTATTGCTGTTTATAGGTGTTTTATACATAAACCTTTTTGACATGTCTACTAGTCTACTACAAGACAAGTCATAGCATTTATCTAAGATTTCCTCCATTGCGTGGCCTTTTCACACAGTGATTCCTTCGTGTCAGGGCAAAGGTAGTTAAAATTTGCATCCGGAGAAAATCCTAGCAATTCTCTCTCTTCGAAAATCCTGAGTGTAAAAGTAGAATCACGAGTGCCAACGAAATTTTTCGCGAATGAGCAAATGATTTGATCGATTATGGCACATTCTCCGTCCGTCAATTTCTCACTTCGAAAAGAGTAAACCGTAGCACCAGGCATTTTCCCGTGAATGTAGTTTTTAAGTTCTGCAACTTCTATGAAAATTAACAGTTAATATTTTTCATTACTGTTCTATAAATCTGTTTCAATGAATTTTCGCTGGTTTTTTTACGCTTGATGATGCTTACCCATTTTGGTGGCGTCTGTGGCAATAAAAACATCTGCAAGACCAAGTGAACTCAGTTGGTACATTATCTGTCTTGCTGTTGAGGGTATAGTCGGTAGCTCCGAGGCCAATCGTCCTAGCATGAAATCTGCTCGTCGAAGATGTGTTGCCAAATACTCTCGTCTCAGAGATAACTTGGTCTCGTTATTTGTGCTTGCAGAAAAATCTAGCAATGATATATTTATACTTGGTGTCAGTCCGTTGAATTTGATGAATTCCAACGCAAGGTGTTGCAGACGCGTGGCAAAAGCTAGGCTCTGTCTGGCGGTCCAAAAATTCGAATCCCCGTAACTATCCCATAAAATAACTTCAGCCCGATCGAACATCACAGATCTGTTGCAGTAAAATCAATTGCATTGGTTATAGGGGCTACCTGCAGCTTGTGACAGACTAGACTAATAACGACATACAACTGACACAACAGCTTTGTCTATATAAATGTTACCTGTAGCCATTTTCTAAAATGAACTTTGCGAGGGCCGATGATTGGCCTCGGAATGCCAAGCATTTAGCCATTTTAGCCTGTAAGGGTTGATTCCAAAATGAGCCATGGAATAGTTTAGATTCTGGGCTCCTACATATATTCACGGATACGGCAACAATTTGTTGTCATAAAGTAAGAAGATTATATATAAATAATATACATAATTTGAGAGGGCATACCGTCTGTACTCCAAATCGCTTTCGCACTTAACACCACTTTCAATTTTGTCGGACCAGTCCATATCTTCCTCAAAAGGAAAATGTTGAAGTTGGAATACTACATCCAGTGGATTGTCGTAGCCAAATTCTACAGTTCAAAGCAAGGAATTTGAGAATGTTTAATGTGATGTCATTGCATTTTATACTCTTCATGCATGCAGTATCCCAAGAACCTTATAAGTTTTGACAAGTTTTTTGTTAAACAAACCATCCATGTAGTCCTTCATTTCAAGAGCTGGAATATATTCTTGAATTTTGTCAAGCTGAAAGAATTTTGTCCACGGAAAATATACATCTGGGCTTGTTCTTTTCCAATGTGGCACCATGCCCCATGGAGGTAACACCTGAAATTTATGGAAAACAAAATGAAGACTTGACATGCAAAAATTATAAATTGAGTTGGGAATAGACGGAAAATAATCGACTTACAAGAACCCATTCGCTTAGCGTGTCTAATTTGTTTAATAGCCTCACCAACGGTGCGACGCGGATGTAGATGTCTCTACGTAGATTAAACCCTTCACCTGGATTGACGTCATATAAAATGAACCTGTGGAAAATATTATGTTCCTTGTTCAAAACATAGTTGTACACATTTTGATTTTTGCATGCAAAATTTTTGGTAAAAGTCATTTGAACTTACCTTCTTGCCTTTTTGGGACACATGGCACCTTCTCCATCACACTTTCTTGTCGCCAAATGTAAGCCATCCTCTGATTTAATTGCTTTCTTACTTTCTCCGTAGTAGATGAAGAGAAGGAGTATGGCTAAAAGTATTGGAAGGTGAGGTGAATGCTTGTTTGCAGCAGTTATAAGATATGACGTTCTCATCTGTGAGCATCAACCAGCAAGTTTCAAAAAGAAAATGGTTCTGACGAGCATTACTAATCCGCTAGTGAAATAGTTGATTTCCCTAAGATGACGACCCGTATGCAGCGTTCGAGTGGAATTCGGTTATTTGATCCTTGATAATTAAGGAATCTTCAGAGTAAATGATATGCATACGGAATATATATAATTCTTGTTCCTATCGGTTCGTAATTCTTGCGTGAAAGATCATGTACGGTTTATGAAACAGCATCCAGTGGATCAGTGGAAGGAATCAGGATTTTGGAAGTCAAGCATTCCATATAAAGAGCAAATCAAATCAATGCGTATTATCTATTTTAATCTGAATCTCTAAACCATTTACATGAAAAACTGTAAGGTATAAGGTTGTCTTCAAAAATTCATGTATTTCGCAAATTGTGAATAAAAGTACGTTTCCGGTTTGTCTTCAAAAATAGGATTCTTTCTCCAGTCACTTAAAAACAGGCAGTGTTTACTATTGAGCAAATTACGTTAACGATACTCTACCGTTTCCCAAAATTGACATTTATTTTGTTAGTCGGTCTATTGATATGTGTGCGTAGCAATAATATAGCTCAGGCTTGTGTGGTTTCAAATGTATGCTATTATCAAAACGGTCAACGGTGGATTTCTCAGTTTTTATCCGTTAAATGATTGTTTCATTTAGATGTTTCACACAGTCAGCAGTAAGTATTGGAAAGTGCAAAAGGAATTGAATGATTTAAGCCACACAAATTGGAAGTGAATCATGATGATGACTAGCAACTCGAAGCAAAAATGTTCAATGTTTCAACATAAAAAGTCACTGTAAAATGTAGTTTATTCCAAAAAATAAGTTATAAAATGTAGAAGAAGCAAAATATGAAATCGTAAAAGAATCAATTCTTATGAAAATAGATGTTCACTTTGTAGTTTAGACATTAATGTCAATAATTAATCAAGATCACATACAACATACATATAGTCGTAAGCCACTTTATGTGTTTTACTGTTAGGTTTCTCAAAAATAATTTACAAGTGTTTTATTTCATAGGCATGTTGGCAATGAACGGTGTTTTTGTGTAATTAATTGCTTTCCAAACTTTGCTGCAAAAATGCTAACTTAAGGAAGGGGCAACATGATACAAAAATTAACTTCCCAGTTTTGGTAAATTCTGAGTTTGGTATTTAGCTTGAACATTTCAGTGAAAGTATTGGGATAATGAGATCGTACTTTTGGGATAATTACAATAATAACTACTTTTGTGTTTGATACGTTGGAATACAAGTACAATCAAACAACTGAGAAAATTATGGAAAATTTTGCAAAAATTGAGATGTGGTAAAATGAATTGTGTTGTGCATGTTTACATTTTTTGTTAACTTTCACTTTCACCAAACCTTTCTATTCTATCTTATACAACTTGTCCTTGGATTGACTCTGCTCTTTTGTGTGGAGTGTGGATATAATATATTATTATGGTATTGTGACTATTGTGAGTGCTGTACCGCTGTAGGTATGCATAATATAAACTTCCAAGGGGTATTGCTGCCATATTTATATTACTTTTAGGGGTATACTTTGACTTTGACTGATACAAGTGACTGCTTATGAGTCGTTGTTTAGAAAGATTTGGATGGAATACGAATACATGCATCCGTCCGTGCTGTCTCTGGACTCTGGACTCTGGATCTGGGACTGAGGTGAAGGCAGAGAAGTTACCCTTGCCATTTGTATTTTGGTGGATGTTGATTTGCTGTGTACAACTTCCCTTGCACACACTGCCTGACCTATAGAAAATTGGAGTAAGAATCTTGAGTTTAATGAAAAGCAATCATCCTAACCTAACGCTTCCATCTCCAGACTAGAAGAAGTTTCTCGTTATATGGATGAGAAAGAACAACACGAGCTTTCACTTGTTTTCTATCTAAATCAATTATCTGTGAAAATATTGCTTTAGCAAATTAGAGCAAATTAATTTGCTCTTGTACTTGCAAATTGATTGATTCATGCATATCGGAAAAATCTTATAGGACATTATATCTGAATTAAGTACTTAGCATTTTTCATACGTTCTATCTACATAATATCTCGCTCTTCTTGTTCCGCGCATTTGCATTTGTAAAAGAAGAAAAATATTCAACATTATTACTTTTGCGAACTCTACTTCGATCTTCGGCTACTATAATATATATAATATAAATAATATACTACTTTGTTCTATACATATATCGTCCTACCATTGGTGATTGGTCGCGTCCATGATTTGCAGTTTGGGACAATGAAGCACTCGTGCATGAATATGTACATTCTCGTTGTTCATCTTTTTTAACATTTCATTACTCTATACAAGAATTTGGAAACTACATACATCTATGAATCTTAGGTAATTATTGATGCAACATGCGATTTCTTTCGCAGATAGATAAACTTGAAGAAATACTTTTTGCATGAATGTTGAGTGTTGATTGACAGTTCTGCCCGCACTAAAGTACCAAGCAGTAAAGTCGCTCCAGTCGTAATCGGAGTCCAGTGAGTCCAGTCACCTCGCATTCATTATTGTTCCCGAGTATTTATTTAACACGCAATGCACAGAGAGCGCTGATCAGTACATATTTTGCAAAGTTGCTCACGGCTCACATCATAAATACATAATACAAGATTATCTTGCATTTCACTTTGTTATATTACTCTTCCTTCGACACTAAACAATGCATGAACGGAATTGCAGAGAAATAGGCAGTGGTAATATAATACTTGTTACACTTATCCTGCCAGTCAGCAAAGAGTTCAATACTTTAATGGAAGTCCCGTCATGCATTTACCATCGGAGACGTAGACGGATCATAGGATATTATGGCTAGTGTGTACTTGATGACACGAATGACAGGACAGCTAGGAGCAGGCATGGGTAATCTAAGTTTTTCTGGTCTCAGATTAAAGATTGAGATTAAATTTAATTTTTAAAATCACAGATTACAGATTAGACTTGAATTTTGGCTTTATTTTCTCAGACTAAAGATTGAGTTCAAAAATTTTGGCTCTTTAGATTAAGATTAGAGATTAAATTAATCTGATTAAATTTAATCTAAC
>JAQIXW010003943.1:0-12323 GCA_034700685.1 Willowsia buskii
ATTGCAAGAAAAATTTGAATTGAAAACTAACAAGCACATGAACATTTTATGACGTAGTTACTTTCTCTGAATGAGAACGTCGATGTGAGCAAGAAAATCTGATGTCCCAAAAGAATTGAGTACATACTTGAGCATTTAATACTATAGTGAATGCTATATATACTTCCGAATCGGTACTGCGACTCACTCCCACACACAGGTCCACAGGTCAAAAGCATTAAGCACCAATCTCCAAATAAAAATCGTATTCACAAGTTCTTGTCAGTTCTATCGAGTCTTGATTCGCGAAGAAATTGTTTTGACTAGCTTAATCTTTAGAAGCAAGCTCTCTCAAAAACGAAGTTGGCTTGTTATATCACAGAATAGAAATTTTGTCGCTACTGCATTAGTATAGTTTTTATTAGATCTTGAGTTCATCCACATGAATAAATGAGACTAAACTTGCAATAACTTTGTATTTCGAACTTAGTTCTTAGTTAGTGTGATTTTTTCATGATTCGTACAATGCTTAAAAGCTGTTTTTCTAAAAACTTTTACAAACATTGTTATACGTATGATCGGAATTTGCTACTATGAATGCTTGCTGGGGACATGTGACTTATGGTTAGGAGTTTGTCATGGGATAAAATGCGATACATATAGAAGTAGAGTTTTATGTCTCGGAAATGTATATATACTCATGTTTCCATTCAACCAATAGCTTGCGTTTGAGCATTAAACCAAGGAAGATGATGTTTAGAATGTTTTCATATCTACCGTGGTGCTATTTCATCATCGTAATGATTATCATTATGCACATATTTGTTCATGGTTGTTAGGTTGCTGGTTTACTCGCGTGTGTTTGCTTCCCTTTATGGAGAAAATAGGAACGGGATTAGCATGAGTAGTTGCATTCTCGACTGGAGCAATTTATATGTGACAGTCTTTTATTTGCTTACGGTATAAGCACATCATTGAAAAGATCGAGGAAAATTTTCTTCTGTTTACCACATTTCCCATTTACTTATTTTGTTATCACAAATCCAGCATTGCTCTGTCGTGAAATAATTTGTAGATAGCCCAAATGCATCCTTATATGAATTCGTATGAGATGCAGATGGGAATCTACCAGATCTTCCCATACAGTTCTTGAGAATATGAAGAGAAAAATATTTTGTTCATATTTTCCTTAGACATGTCATTTCTCCTACTTTACATATTATTACATTATCAAAGTGAAGTGGAATCCATGAGAAGAAACAAAATTCCTATAGTTTGTATATAAGAACGAGCAAGTATCATAATATTCCTTTTCAGGTCGCTGTTGAGCAAAACATTTTTTAAATACCTCGAAATTTACAGAATGCAAACATATAAGCTTTCTATCCACTTTAGCATCCTGCTAAGTTTCCGGAAGCACAAAATCGGCAGACAAGCAACGTTTGATTTTTATATTTCTAGTTTTTATCGGCAATAACTATTACGTGTACAAGGATTCTAATGCTTCGAAAATTTCTGAGAATCGAAGTTGTGCTATTAAGCCAGCTTTGATATGACAAAACTAGTCACAAGCTGACTACACCATTTGTCTAAACTCATCGTCAGTTTTTAACTGCCTGGTTCTCACTCAACAGCAAAAAACAGGTTCCCTCTCGCCTCAGCTTTTTGCTATTAAAGCGTATCAGAATTAGGAACGAAATCTACAGGAAAAGAAGTAAAAGTGAAAGAGAGTTCTTCGAAAAAGCTTTTTGGTTGACTTTCCCCACGCCTACGTCGCGACCGCTTTCTCCAGATGCCAAAAAGTACTCTAGAGCCCAAGCCAGCAAAAGCCGAACGAAAACGTTCCTGCTGCCTGGCAGTAGCAGGAGGGAGCCTAGAAGCTATTCCGTAACTCTATTACCGCGTGCCTGACAACTACTCTCCGAATTCTGAGTGTTATTCTCTCTCCCTCTCCCTTTTTTCTCTGCCTCCATTTTCGAAGACAAAAAAGTTTTTTTACTCCTTTCCCTTGCTTTCAACAAAACTCGATGTAGTTTCGTATGCACGTCATTACTTATAACTATATAAACACGAAAAAAGCTGAAAATATCCATTTCCTGCTGTGTGACTTGCAAGCAAGCAGGGAACTCTTTTTCCTAATTCAACGCACTTCTTTCTCTATCTCCCGGTCTTTTTCATACGGTGCCTGTGTTGTTGTTTGTGTCCTTGTTTCCTAGCAGGACCGATGTTGTTGATGATGCCATGAATATCTCTATGCATTTTTGCTCGTGTTCTAATATTTTCAGACAGACAAGTCAAATTCAACTCCTGCTGCCATTTCGAATACTATACCACTGACCGTGCAATGTGTCCGACAAGTCAAGAGTGGCAGTTTCGGTGACAATGTTATACGCGAGTAACAGTAGAACCGGAGCACTATATAAGGTTCTACGACAAGGCTGTGTATTCATATATGGTAGTCGTACAGCTTCAAGGAAAAGTGAGAGAGCAGAATCAAGTAGAGAGTTTGTCAATTTACCAAGTTGCAAACTTTCTGTGGGTCCTGATGGGAAATGGTTTCAATATGAGCCGAGTTGAGTTGACTAAGTTGTGTGAGCTTTATTGGATGAGATGGGCATGGTGTTTGGCAACCGAGAAGCCTGAAAGGTTCCGACCGAGATTCCAATTGTATGACCCAAATGAATAAGGCTCCATGTGTGTGAGAGAGTGAACGGATAATATGGTTTGTAAGTGGGATGATAGGGAAAAAGCCTCTTTCCATTTTCACCAACTTAGCTTGCTGTTGCTACCACTGCTGTTCAGACACAGCTTTTGGTTCATTTTGTGTGAAAATAGATGAAAGCCAAAGAGTATATAATATTATTAGCTAACTATTGGAAAGTGTATCATTATATAATAGAGATTTTCTCTTATTGCCTTTTCACACTTATCACTACTACCACCACCAGTTCAAAGCGGTCGTAGAGCTGCACTGCACAAGGAAGCAATAGTAATGGTGATGGTAATGCTAGCGGGGGGAAGTAGTGAATAAATGAGTAGCCAGCAGAAATCTGTCTCTATATTCCATATATACACTCTGTGAAGTCTACAATACTGGAGTTGGTTAGTTAACTATACGCAGTGAAACGAGCCATTTCCCCAATCTTTCGTTCCTTCTGCAAGTGGCAGAGAGAGTAAAAGGGGAAATGGTAGACAGATGAGAAGAGGAAAGGGTTGCGTAAAAACTTTGTGTTAGGATTTGCGGTCAATGCGGAGCTTCTCAGCATGACATTTTGATGATGCTGGTGAGTAATATAGAAACTTTGATTACTCCACACACATAACCTTATCTCCGGTACATGGAAAACTACTGATCTGCTCACAAATTCTAGGAATACAATAATGGATTTGGTGTTAAGCACCAATGATACAAAAAAAGTAAATCCGAAAAAATCAGCGATATCGTGTAAAATTCAAAGAAAATGAGAGGTGATTCTGCAATATCACGAAAATAAAAGACTTGAACAAGCGAAATGAAATAATAAAAATCTTTTAAAGAAAAAAAAATCATTTTCTCTTGTGATTTTTATCAACAAGCTCATATATTTTGCTAGATTTGAGGACATGTTTGCGTTGCTGATTACCATTTTTCGCTCGTCTCGTGATTATCATCGCTCCTGGCTGCAAACAAGCACATAAAGAAGGCAATAATAGGCAACACATTGAAACTTGTATCTCTGCCTAACGCTCCTGTAATTTATTGCTCTCCACACTCCTTCACCCTATCACAGACATTTTCTTTAAATAAGCTACCGCCAACCATGCAATCTCATTTATTTATTCATGGCTCATTTCCATTACATGTTTTTTTACAGTCCTTTGGTACTACCACTCCACTCCTATCACATTGTGTGATCTATAAAAAAAAGAACCCGCAGTAGCTTGTCGGTTGAAATCTAACAAAATTTAGAATCAACTACACCTCTAGAGAGCCACAGCCACCCAAACGGTGCTGAAACAACAACAAACACTTGCATGAATTCACAACAACGACCACTTGTTAGGAACAAATGTCATGATTTTGATGATGACGATAGCAGAGGAGTTTAAGGCACATAATATATAGTAATGATAATATAATATGTAAAAAAAGTAGTACTTTTACTTTTAGTTTTTAATGCGGCATAAACTGGCTCATTCATGAGATGGGGCAACTTTCGGGGAAAACTATAGGCACTATAAATACATGCCAAAAGAGTCAAAGAGGCAGAAGAAGGGAGCAAACGTAGTAAATAAAGGAATCTTTATTCTGTCCCAGCAGCCCATTAATATTGCCGATGCAGTATCGGTGTAGCTCACCTTTTGCTTTCCTTTCCTTCAACTTACATTACATTCCCATCAGATGAGATTATGGACATGAGATTGTGTAACTTGTGTATGTGTGTGCTTCTTGGGAGACTAGGACTGAAGTGAAGTCGAGTAAGGATATGGAGAGAGAGAGAGAGAGAGAGGAAAATGCTTGGAGGAGAGAACATGAAGCAAGCAGAACGGGAAAGAGAAACTCCTCATCGTAATTGTGATCACGTTGGTCGTGGATTCCCACTGGGTTGAAGAAGTAAATGTGGAGAAAAGGTATAGCCGTGTATGAATGCAAGAAGCCGAAGCTTTAAAGAAAGTATAATATGAACATATTATATACATGTACTCATAAATCCCAACAACAACTACAACCATCAAGCAAACCATCGTCGTGAAGTGAACCAAAGTTACATGGTGGATAGTTTTTTATCTGTACATACATTTCACTAGTATATAACTTTTGCAAAATCTGAGAGATATATCAATACAGCAAAAAAAAGAACCTCTCTCCCACTTGTCGTCGTTGTTGTCGACTGAAAACATATTCCACTAATACGAAAAACTCAACACGCCACATCAAAAGTTGAGCTTTGCCTTTTGCCTGCTTCCAGACTACTTGTGAGTAAGACGGTTGTTTCTTCTTTACTGGACGGGGCTACAAAATTTTTCTATCGTTAATACATTTACTTGTTGTTTTTGTGGATGGCAGACCGACCGAAGAAGTGGAGAGTGAGAGGACCTGTTTTTCTCCATTCCTTCAGCATAAAGTATCCTCAAGAGTCATTCATTTATTTATGGCAAATTGTGCGAGATAACTCAAGCTCTGCTAGAATGAGAAATGAAGTGAGCACTCCAACCACAATATATAAATCTGCGTGATACTCTCGTTATTATTGTTATTATTATTGCAGCTATACCCTCTGAGCCTCTTCTTTGAGAGTGAGTGTAAAAAAGAAAATGAAAAGATGAGCTAAACGAGCAGAATTTAAGGTATATGTTGGTTTTTATTATTGTATTGTGGTTATATGGAAGAAGATGAGGCAAGAAAAGCGTGTTGTTGATGATGGGAATAAGCATTGATGATGCATCATGCCTCAGTCATAATTTTTGTTGAGAATCACAAAGTGTCAAAAATTTGTGATATGGAGGAAATCAAATGCGCTTAACGATCCGACTTACATACTTTTCTTATTCTTGTTTGTAATCCAAAGTCAAACACGTCCCTACACTTTATAATATCCTTCATGCATGTCTGTCCGAATATAATAATGAAAAATAACTACTAATAACAATAAAAAGCCTGTTCGGTTAGTTTTTTCTTCTTTCGTGTGTACAAGTTCCAAAAGAAAAATTACCCATAAGATAATGTGGAAGCGACTACTGGGCTATACAATAATAAATTTATCACTGCAGCGGGAAATTATTGTCGAATGATTGGACATGAATTGTATACAACATATAATAGGCCTGCTAGAGGATATTTTATGATTCCTCTATCGTATCAGCCTGTATTAGTGCCGCATCACCGTGTTAATAAATACCTACACTAAAACATTGTTGTTGACGCATGTATGGATTTCTTGTGGGAATGAATATTTTGCAAAGCACAGAGAATATTTAGTACTTTAGGTTTATCGCTTATAGATTTCGTGCAATTCGCCCATTACAGTTTAATAAATTGTTATTGCCCCATATCAACTACTAGTAAAGTGCTGCATATGTTGTGTTGTAAGTACCGAGGCGATCAAATCGTGACTATTATATGCGTTTTATGTATTCAATTCGTTGATTGTCTATGAAAACATTGATATTCAATGGGAATTTTATGGATCCAATTCTCTTTACGGGACGATATACACAATGGACGGAAGTACACAAGTGTGTTTTCCGAGTTTTGGACAGATGCATACGATTTCACGCGGTAGTAAGTATTCTACTACTGATGATGAAAATTGGAGCGCATCGGCAGCAGGTGAAATGCATGCATGTAGGGAGGTATAATAAAGCCGGCAATTTAATAAAAGAAACTTATGGGAGGTTCGTTGAGCACACGTAAAATTTCCAATAACATTTAACCTGTTTTGCTGGATCTTATCACTTGCTCACCTAAAAGCTCCTCTTCGGCTAGCGCTGAAGTGAAAATAACAATGAAAATGGAACGAGATCGTAACGAAGCGTCTAGGAGAGCTTGCTGTTGTAGTATAAATAAGAGAAACCCAATAATAAGAGTGTCATATAAGCAATTTTCATCTGGCGTGTGCTCTATTTATTTCGGGGGATTAAAAGATTAGCATCGTCCTGAGTAGTGGAAGTTGTCAGTTTATCTTGAGCCTTTCAGATACAAGACCAACCGTGGTAGTTGTTGTAACAGCAGTTTCGTCGTGGGACACCGTTCAAAATGAAATTTTACAGGATGAGACACATAAAGCGCACATGCGAGAGAAGTAAACGAGCATAGGGTTTAAGTTATTCTTTAGATGAAAATACAAGTCTGATAGAATATGTAAATATGTACTTTACTATGAATGCGGGAGTGGAACTAATGAATGGACTTACAATCCACCCCAGCCAGCAGCAGTCCCAAATGATCGCAGAGTAAAATAATGCAAAAACTTATTCTGTCCAAGTAAGTAGACTTATTTGGGTAGCGTCCAATTGGCCGCTAAATAAAGCCTGCCGTAATTCCAAAATATATTATCTCCTTTTACACTTTCTTGCGGAGTATATATACATGACAGATTCGAAGAAATGCATAGCGGAAAGAGGAATTCTTTCGAAATGCTTCATTGCAGATATGAACGGATCCAAAAGTGTATGATGATAACTTACGAAACTTATATTGTTACTGAAAATGACCAGAGTATGGTTCAAAATTGAAAGACTGCAAAAGTGTTCAATAAAATATTCATTAATTGAGGTTTATATTATTATTCGAGTTTTAATATTTTGCTTATTTATCTGAAATCGTTTAAAATCTCTAAGAAAATCCATACTACACCTTGCAATTCCGCATTCATGTGACAAATAACACAAAAATGCCCTTTCATAACTACCTTTCCCAGTAGAAAATATTTCAACAGACTGCACAGTGAAGAGGTACAATTTTGTCAGAAGAATTAATGCCCCGGGAAAAGACAAGGATGTCAAGCAAGTCTATAAAAGTATATAGTCGACATTAAGAGAGAAAGAGGGAGTTTTCCATGTTTATTTTTTAGTTCATAATAGAATCTCATTTTTCAAGCTAACCAGCTAGAAGTTATTAGGCATGAGGGCAAGAAAACGCCATGTACTCTTTGAGGAAAACGAATCACAGGGCCCAAAAGAAGAAACCGTTTCTTCCTCCAACTTTAACTTTTCTATCTATTCGCCTTTCTTCATCTCTATCCCATCCAGCTGGCTGCTTTTTTAGTACTGAAAGAGGACACACTTATAAAGCTTCAAATTATGTTCGATAGTACAAAGTACAATGCTCACAACTAGGACGTGTCTCCTTACAGCAATATTTACAGTGTGGCTGTAATAATCCAAAAAACGTTATCCTGGCTCAGGGAAAAGTAAGCGAAAATCTTCTTTTTTTGCTGTACTTTAGTATATTTTTCAGTCCATAGAGAGGGAGAAAACATTCCCTGGAAATATGCTGGTTGACTTGACTTGGCACACGTTCATTTTCTTTCATGGGAGGCAAAAAGCACCACCAGAACCATCAGAACAGCCACACCAATGCCCCCATCATACCGCACAGTATGAGCATCAGTAGCAGTAGAAGTATAATATTGGCTTTCCTCAGATATCTGACACGCAAAGAGAAAAGGGAGAAGGAAGGAAAAGGAAGAGTGCTCCTTGCAAAAGCAACCTTCTTTCCATCCATCAGCTCATATTATACAGCTCGTGACTCCCTTTCAGGTTTTACTTGACTCTGGGCAAAAAATGAGCGCGTTGGTTCATTCCTTTCCTGTATCATCATCAACCAACAATATATGTACATAATATATGCTTTCCATACAGATATATATTCACACCACCCATAAAACCTGCTTGATGTTTCGCCTGCTCCTGCTGCTGCCAGCTGCTCTCTTCCAGAGACGAAGAGAGAGAGAAAAAGAGAGATGGAAGGAGAGAAGCAGCCAGAGAGAGCGGAAAGGAAGGAAGGGACGTAATTATGCCAGTTATCCTGATTCCCGGGAGAGAGACCATAGTCAACGCTTAGGTCATCCCGTATAATGGTTTCATTTCTTTTCCGTGCAACAACAACCATATTGCGTTGCCTCGGCGTGTGCTTGCTTCCCCGTACGCTTTCTCTTTTCATTTTGAGTACTTTTTTTGTTGTTTCTATCATTGCATTGCGCCTTTCCTGCATCTCTACTGCTTCGTTCAACAAAGTTATACATTTACGCTATACATATATCTCTTTTCCCCGCAAATCCTTATAACTTGTGCTCTATTCCTCGTCAACGCACACGAAAACAAGAGATGAGTATATAAAATTTCGTCGCTATATCGTGCTATCGAGTAATGTATAAATTCCTTTTTCTACATGAAGGCATGACGGTGTCACCGAGTGGGAAGATATGTGTGCCGCGACGACTACGTGTCACCAAAAATGTGGTAGCGTCTCAAGTAATAATGGCACTACAGACAGATAGACCATAGAGCCCGTTTATTCTTTGAAAAAGAACAGGGTCTTTTGTTTGAGATTCAGGACGACGACCGAGTGTGTGCAAGTCCATCTAATTCCGTACACAGATTTAAGCTGGCAGTTGTGGCAATAGAAGAATATCAACAACTATCACAGCGCGCCAAGTAGCAACCTCATCTTCATTTGATGGTACTAGTTGCAATGTAGTTACGATATAATATGCATGGAAAAGGAGTGAACCAGGCGGACAAGACGACGACATTGATGACAATACTGTTGCGTCTCTTTTTCCTCTATCTCTCTGGTCTCTCTGCTTTGCGCCCTCATGCTTAAGTCATTGCTGTTGTTACTGCTACCATTATTATTGCACGTTTCTTTAGTATGCCTATAACATTTCCCCAAATGGAAATGAAACAGGTTCTTTCTTCCAGAGAAAATCTCTTACTGTACACCTCACATTGCAAAAACTCCTGCTGGTACGCAATATTGTGGCAATAAGTAAGAGCAATTTCATGATATGATTGTGTGACTGCGTATAGTAGTCTCTGTAACGGGCAAGCTGGGCGAGAGGGAAGTAAATATATCGTAATGCCAGCAGTATATTTAGAAGAAAACAACACGGTATTGTTACAGCCCCACATTACTTTTTAAAGCTGGTCAGGAAACTGGAGAGAGGGAAATAGAGATGAAGCTGAGAACATGAAAATTGACTCACTCGCACAATATGGTGGCTCCACAGGATAAGTCCTGGAAAGTGAGTGTGAGTGCTGGGTTGTTCCTGAAATGCTGGTAAAAGTTTTCTACTTGTATAATAATAATATGGGAGAGAAAAGAGTCAGACGTTCCAGTCGTGTGAGCTAGAAAGTCACTTAGCATTATTAACTAAAAAGGAGATGAGACGAGCAACAGACCTTTTGCCATGTCGTTTATGAAGTCTAACTGGGCCGTAACATGGAACGGTTATTTGAAGAAGCCGGTGTTGTAGAAAAAAGAGAAAAAAAAGTTTCACATTGTTGCCAAAACGGGTAAGACTTACAGTTGCTTGCCGAATAAAGAAACGAAAATTCAACCTTTATAGTTAAAGCTAAAGAACAAGCAGAAATAAAACGAAAATTAATTTGAATTTTACGAAAATATGGTTCATGTCCTCCATCAAATCACAAGAACAATGCGATCCTAAATCCTCCTATCTTTCTTTCTCGACATAATTGTGCACATTTGTCATCTGCGCTTGCATGATAACAAATCCCATTGGATTTTCAATCTTGAACACCCACACGTGCGTTTTGTAATCACACCGTTCATTATTAAATGGGAAGCGTGCTAGGCGAGCGGAGCATCATTATAGTAGTTGGAAATCTTTCTGGGATGGGGTGAAGTTTCACCTGCGCAAAATAGTATTATCTTCGTTGTTATTATTTCGGCTAGTATCCCATAATTTAAAGTGATATCTGGAAAAGACCAACCCTTGCGTTAATATAATCATCTCCAATATTTGTATGTGCTCTTGCATCACAGCACATTAAAGTTAAAGCGCTTTCGTGGCAGTGATATCTTTAACATGGTTAATCTGGGAAGAGATAGTATCCCTGTAGGCCCACAACATGTCTGAATCAACAACTTTACCCTTCCAATAGAAGAAACAAAATTTGCTCTTAAAGCCCACACTTGCAATGGAGATGTATAAGTACACTTTGTTCAGCAGATGAAAGGGAAACTATGCGAGGACAGAGGATTTGTAGAATTTTAGATCGAGTACAAGACAATATAGGGTCACAGTTCTTGTCCAAGTCATCTTCATCACAATTACCATCATATTATTATACAGAATATTATCCAGCTCAGCTAACTATGGACTAAAAGTACCTATGCACCCTCGTCAGTCACCATCATCAAAGAAGAGTAGAAACGTGTATGCGCTTGTTTGCAAGTTCGGAGTGAAGAGCGTATTATTTGCCTGCAGACAAGAAATATTGGAGGAGTATACATTCATATTGAATGAGCGATGCACATTACGCCAATGCTGGAGGCTTTTGCGTGATCATCGGGAGGCAAGAAGAGAAACCATAATATGCTCTATTATTAATAACAACCGGGAAGACAACCTGCAGCGAAACACCTCTGAAGCTTTGTATCAGTTCTCCCCCAACTCGTCTTGGACAGAGATTCACCATCACACGTTTCAAATTTATTTGTGTGAAAGTATAAAACAGATATAGTAGCTAACGTTCAAAAACATAATATAATATCTTTCTCATAGAATCACACACAGTACATAAGATAAAGCAATAATATTGCGCACATGTATGGAGTGATAATCATATTTTGCTATGTACTTTGGCGAGTCATTTGAAATGATTTGAGTATCTTTTTATAAAATAGACTCTTTTCAAAGCAGTATAATTTCCCCAGCCGCCTTCCAAATTTTGACTCATATCATCCTCCATTCAATTTTACTTTTGAAACGGGAAAACAAAAGAATGATAAAATGCAAGAGTCAAGTTCTCATGATTCAAAAGATGCTGGTGGGAACATTTTTTGTGAGTTGGTTTCGGGAACACTGGAGGCTGGGTGAACAACAATGGGAAAGATGAAAATTTTATGGCAGAACAAACTACACTGCTTTGCAAACAGACAAATGGAGATGGAGAGAAAAGGTTCCGTCAAAGTGATCACCACTACTAACTATAGTATATACCATGATCATCATGATCACTGGGAACACGATAGTTATGACCACGGGGCTGGTTTTGAGTAGAGAGCTAATGTAGGCATATTACACCGAGAGTGACACAGGCAAGAGGCAACTGCTATGAAACATGCTTTAATGGTAATGGCAATCTGCCATTCTCATCATGTGACATGACGTCCCATTTCCTCACCTTCCTGTTTGAAAAAATACCTTAACAAAAGGACGAGAAATCTCCCTTCTAATGTAACAACATTAAAGCAATGATATAAGGAGAGTGGATGAAGGCTTTGTTGTTAGCGTAATCGTAGGAGTCCTGGAATCACGCATGACAGCTTGACAATCATCATTAATACTTCGCTTAGTGTCCTTTTCACATCGCATTCTCCTTCGCTCGCTCTTGCCTGTACCCATCTGCACTGAAGCCTGGACATAAAGATCACATTTCGTGTGTAATTACAACATGTTCCCCTTGAATATGATTTTCCTGAAGTTTCAAATGATGACCAGATATTTTTGAAAAACGTGAAAACTGGCTTCATTCGATTAAGTAATATCTTGTAATGCTCCTCTCGTGTGTGGGTATATTTGTAATTGAATTGCTTATATTAGAGGATTCATTGTAAAGGAAATAAAAGAAGGGTAAAGCAAGACTTTTGCTAAATGTAAATACATACTTGG
>JAQIXW010003944.1:0-12322 GCA_034700685.1 Willowsia buskii
TCCGTATTACTCAATTCACTGATTACTTAAACTTGTGTTTCAAAAACTTAATATGCAGCCTTTTACAGACAATCACAATCAAGAATAGTCATAGCCAAGATGTAATAGTATCTAAGAATAAGAATATTACCTAATATTGTTAAATCAAAAGATGATACATTATAACATAATGTTATAAAAACTATGTGTTTTTTGGTTTTTGAAAATAAAAGTTCGTCATAGCTGTTGGTGGTTACACCAACTCCTTGCATAGTTAGTTAACGCTATCATAATACGTATGATCAATGAAGGAATGTCCTCGCTGCAGTTATCAAAATTGAAGGCAAACGCTGTTTGTGGTATAAACGGCAAAATGGCGAGTTAGCAAGTGGTAACATCTTTCGCAACAACTCATCCGTCAAGTTGTATATATCCAAAAGGCTTATTAAACTGCCAGCTAACAAAGTTGCATTGCATTAGTGCAATTTGCAATAAGTTTTTTCTCCTTCATATTACGTGTATTTCATTCCCAATATTACATTGTTATCATCATCAAAATATCAAAATCTTGGTCTTTTTTTTCATTTATACTCACACTTGAGACTCATACATTTGGAAGCAATCTCTATCCCAAAATGCGCTAATGATGCACAATGGTGAAATTCATGCATTTACAGAGATGATGATAAAATATCACAATCACAACATCTTTTAAATCTTTTTTGTTTCAACTTATTTGTGCATTTGTAAAAATATCCATTTGCATAATCTGTGAAGAATACGAAAAATTCACTGCATACTTAATAAAATATTATATTTTCATATTTTCCTTACCCAAAAATTTGACAAGGTGTTTACCGACATCGTCTTCTCAATCATTGAATCCGGAATATCCAAAAATTTCTTGCCAGATACGATTCCCGCATTGTTAATGAGAATCTCGACCTTGCCGACTTCATCCTTCACTTTTTGCGCCACTTCATAAATCGATTCTCTGGAGGAAACATCCACTTGATATCCGTGACACTTTCCGCCAGCAGCTCGTATCTCTCGGACCGTTTCCTCATTTCCTGAAAAATCATGCAAACAGTCGATAATAATAACAATGGAATAGGGACAAACTGCAATTCAATTTTCCTCAAAATACAATAAACATCAGAAATAAAAGTCCCTTCAATAGGGCAATTAGCCACACAAATCCACATTAGTAGCACGAAGCAAATTAATTTTTTAATCCATCGTAAAAGAAAGATATCATGTCACAGGGCTTTGATCATTAATTAATCTTTTAAAATTTTTTGTTCTCTGCATTTCAAACCATCTGAGAAACAAAAACGTTCCCCAGCCCACAAACAAATGCGTTTTTGTTCAACAAACGCACAATAATGGGAGTAGTAGTAAAAGCACTGCACCCATTTAACGCATGCTCGCTCACCCAACCGTGGTGCATGTGGGTGCATACTACAGATTGCCACACGACATGTGATTTCGCAAAAATAACGATAATAATAATGGTAATTATTCAGCATTTCGTGTGGATGGATACTACTTACTATTAAATACATGAAGGCGTGTATCATGTATCGTGCATCATCTAACAAGAATCCTCAATAGCATAATATTTTTTTTGCAGTCATCAAGTCATCATATCACATCCCTACAAATGGGTCTACCTACATACCTACATGTATGGTTGCATTTTTGCCCTTTGCTCTTCTGTGCAAGTGCAATCACTCTATCTGGGCCGAGTAACAACAATGGTCTGCGAAATATATCAAGTAACTATTTGACCACAACGACAACAGGGCCACTATTGTTGATGCTAAGTAGCAATATTTATTGAGTCGTTGCTTGTATGTTAATGTGAGCAATGGAATTATCCTATTACACACAAGAATAATCAAGTTTAAGGCGACTATTTCCACAATCAGAATACTAATCACGTTAGCTCTATATTTCTTAATTTAACGATGGATAAAGGTATGCATATTTCTGCACGCACTTTTAATGTTATTTACTGTTCCTTTACTTCATCCATCGATGATGATGAAAGATTAGAGAGGCATAATCAACCATATTACTACTACATTAGTTTTTAAGCTTGTTAGAATGTCAAGAGCCAAGGGCAAGAGCGTTCAAGAAACTCTTTGCTGAGCACGTAAGACACAATGAAAAGACGTAAGAGGCTTTGATTTTGATTGTTATAAGATTCTTAGAAATTGTAAAAACGTAACAACTAATTTCCTTTGGAACCCATTTATTTTCTTGTATTTGTGCGAAAAAGTATGACGAAGATGAAGGTGCTGCTAGGCTCATAAATTTTTCAAAGAGCATAAAAAATGTTTAAAATGAGAAGACGCTCCTTTTTGTGTTTACTGCTGCGCTACTACACAACAGCAGAAGAAGAGGCACCACGGCGAGCAAGCTGAAGATTTTTTTTTCTGCATGCAAAAACCTGTGCGGTTATCCCATCGAATGAAAGAGATGAGCCTGGCTAACAAATACTAGCAATTATGGTGAATGATGTAAAATTTTCTTGATTAGGTGCTGCTTACCTGCTTTATTGATATCCCAAGCCACAATCACCGCCCCATGATTCAAGGCAAGCTTCTTGGCCATCAACCTGCCAATTCCGCTTCCAGCTCCAGTCACGAGTACAATTTGATCTGAGATGTCCTTGTATCGAAAACGTCTTGGGATGAGACTCAAAACTACAGCAACTGTTATGCCATAAATTGCGTATCCCACAGCCCCCACTAGCTCCATTATTGTCTCCATATCCTTTTGGAAATTGGACTTTTCGGAAGATTCATTATTATTTTCTTTAGTTTCATCACAAACTGTAGTACTTTCATTAGCAGCAGCAGCAGCTTTGCGTTCCCGATATGTTTTCAAAGGGCTAGTAAGCATTTGCAGGTAGCAGTTAGCAGTAACGGACACATTGCGACGGTGTTGTTGATGACTAGTATTATGCACGTTAATTGTGTTATTGTTGTGGTTTACAACAGATGCGGCCTTGAATGGCTCTGGCACAGGCTGGATTACGTCTTCCGGGTTTTTCGGACCCATTTCTTTTCCCAGCTGTAGGACAGGCAGTTGCGAGGAAAGGGGTGGTTGTTGAAGCCCGTCGTATATACAGGACATTGCTTCCGCTTTACTCATGTTTTAATACTGAGGAGAGTCACTCATATATCTCCTGTATACACCTAACACTATTCGGTCACACCACGATCAATATGAGATGTAAAATTCAAAAGGGAAAACGGCTTAGCATTATGCTTTCATGTATGCATTCATAAATGTCCAGAATGAAACAATTTTTTATATGAACTGAAAATCAATCCAGCTCTGAACAAACGGACTTTTATTACGTGTATCTGAATATTCAAGAATTTTTCCAATGTCATATGAAAAATTATTAACTCTGATCGATTATGAATGCATGATAATTGTTTTCCGATGTCAGTCTATTTTGCCACTAGACTCCGATGGAACACTTACACTTTAACCACTGCTTCCATGAAAAATAATTACTTTAGTGAAGCTCGCACAAAAAATTTAACGTTTGATGAAGCCCCGGGCTAGCAGCAGCACTCAGACTGAGACAGATTGAGATTGTATGTCAAAATGTTGAATGAATTGGTAGTTCGTGACAGTTCCTGAAAAGACTTATGATTTTTGAAACCTACTTTTTTTCTATGATAGAAATTAAGCCAGATTCAAGAGAAAAAGTAGTCTTTTCGTAGCTACGATTGGTATTATTATAAGGGTAAATGGGATGGATTGTAATGCACTCTTTAATCAAGAAGTGTGCTTACTTACTGGTAAAAATTGCCTGCAGTGATAAAACAACTGCTTATACTGTTAAAGCAGTCTTGGCTGAAGTCACAGTACGACTGAATCTTCCTTTTTACTTCGCGAAACGCACGCTAAACACAAATCGTTCTCTTCAAAGGAGTAAGATGCAAAGATGTGAGAGGGGCAACAGGAGTAAAAGACAAAGGCTATCTTACTTTGTACCTGTGGCGTCGTCTCGCAAGCCAGTCAACTCAAAGCAATCATGGCAAAAAACAACAATCACCACGCTGCTACAGCATTCATCATACATTGTACATTTTGTGTACATACCGCACGCATATTACATGCTCCAAAGAATCCTATATGTATCCAAAATATTTGCTGATAAAAACATGATATTCTTTAGTTTCTGATACACTTGAAGAATATTATGCGTTTTGTGTGAGTAAAATTTGATTTCTTACACATGCATGGACTCATGATTTACCATATGCGATAATATGAAAATGTTATTTTGTGTTAAAGACTGAACATAATTTTATCCCTCAAATTACCGCAATGAGTGTGCACCATGTAACCCAGTGTTAATATTTTACCTACTCATGATGATGCTCCTTTTTTCCACATTCTCCTTGTTCTCCCATTTTTTCCCATCGAATTATCCCTTGTGCTATAATAATATAATAATATCCATATCCTGCGCGTGAAGAAGGGCTATATGGTCAATTAATGAATATTTACACTCATTATTTTAATAGTAATAATGAGTCTCGCAGGCCGCTTTCTGCACGTTAAATTTAATATAAGAGAGTTAGAGCTAAATGAGCGTATATTGTAGATCGCGTTACTTTTTGTCATTTCCAAGATTCAAGATCATTCATTGTCATAATGGCGAGGAATTGAATAATTAAATAATATTTTTCCCATGCATATATGTTGTATTTTGCAATATCAAGGTTTATTTTTGGACAGTCATCTCAATTATGAGTAAATCTACATCTCGTGTATTGGGTTATATCTTTAGGAAGCAAAATCGGATACTAACCTACAATGAAGCATTCATCATTCGATCCGCAACTTTAGTCAGCTTCACAATTTCAAAAAAAGATGAATGACAATGTCAAAAATGTTTAGTTGTTAGCTGTTAATATCCTTGCTGTAATACTTCCATGTTACCTAATATGTAATACAACATTAATATTTACCCACTATCACACTTTTGAACATAAAAAAGGGATCCTTCAAAGATCCTTCAACCGAGAGTATTTGAAATTGCTTTTAAAACCATAATATAAATGGTTTTCTTGACATTATCTCATGATCTCACGCATTTAGTCATGTAGAGACAGAGACAACATCATTTTATGGAAACGTGCATTCACATTGCTGCAGGTTACGCTTTTCGAGTATGTAATTGTGGCAAATTGGTGTTGAACATGCAGGTTTTAACGGCAAATATTTTTATACCATAATGATAACTCTAACTCTGTGCTTATTGTAAGGTTAATTGGCAAGTCTATAAGATTTCTTATTTGAAACAAATTGTTTCTACTAATCATCAGTCGAAATGTCCTATATAAACTTATAACATTAACATTGCAACCATAAGATGTAATTCATAATTCCACTTGAACCTACAATTTTCGTGCTAGATATACATATTTCGCACTTTGATGCTTTTAAACTAGTAATGCTAAAATCTCACTTTTGATCGTCATCTTCAAGTTGAATTGGGTACATGCATTTTTTGAAAAAATAAAAACATTTTCATTTTACAAAATTGAGCACAAACACACGAGCATCTCAGAGTGGGAGTATTAAGAAGTCTTTTTTGTTCTAAACTTTTGCTGGTGCTCCTTAAATGAGGCGTATAATCATAATAGGACAGCATAATTCATTTTCATCTGTACAATAATTCGTATTTGTATTAATATTACTGTACGCAGTTTTATTATATGAAATGTAATTTTGGCAAACTTTATATCAGTA
Organism: Willowsia buskii; assembly: GCA_034700685.1. Classification (NCBI taxonomy): domain Eukaryota; kingdom Metazoa; phylum Arthropoda; class Collembola; order Entomobryomorpha; family Entomobryidae; genus Willowsia; species Willowsia buskii. The sequence continues at coordinate 5,767 of JAQIXW010003944.1, forward strand.
TGCATACTCAGGTATCAACTATATATCATATCTAAGGTCTTTTGTTCTACCATACTTGCATGTAGACACTTTGTACTACTGACAAATTATTGTTTTGTCAATCTTTGAAAAAAAAAACCTTATTGCATGAATTTCGTAATAACGCAAAACCTATTATAAACGCCAAAATATCGTAGCCGCAGTACGTATATATTGTTTGTTTTCTGATTCATGATTCATAAATGAGTAGATCACATGTAGTAAAGCTATAAAAGAATCAATAATAATATAGAATTTTGTGGCTATGAAAAAATATATATGTTTAATAGTAGCTCTTCTATCAGCTTATTGTGGATTATCTACAATTTTAGTCTGGCCAAAACTGTATGAACAAAGTCACGACCAATCTGCAAAATCCTACCAGCCGAGTGAGTGGATATTGCGTAAACTAGTGCAATCTCAATCAAGCAAAATGCATGTTTCTACACATCCACATCGTACGTTTGCATCTTTGTGGAATACGTGGACAAGGAACGGACGTGCATTGTTAGTCATAGTTATCAAGTTAGGACATATTATCAAATAGTTAGTATCCCTATACATAGCCTATAAGTTCATAACTGAAGTATATGAACGTGAGCATTTGTCCTTCCACAAATTTGTGATCACTGAGCACTTGGCTCTTCGTCTTGATGTTGCCCTTTGTGCCTTGCAGAGAGCAGCCCCCAAAAATCTTGGATTCGTGTGAAATATATCGGCAAGAATAATATAATATGGTATGCATTTTACTACACAGTATTGTCTGATTGTCTTTTGACGTTGTTCTTGCGAAGAGAAGGCGAAGGGCAGAGGCGCAGTCCATCGTATCGCCTTATCCTATCCCTTTCGTATAAAGCCATCAAACTAAAGAAGAAAATGTGACGATATCGAATCTGAAGACTGCCAAGAAGGTTCATTTCTTCCAATTTGCATGGATAAGATACGCTTCAGTCTTTTACTCCATTTTGGCGTAGGTTATTGACATGAACGAACTGTAACCTCTACCTTCACACATGCGTAAGTACAAAAAGAGATGGGATGATAACTAATTTGAACAAAGAAGTGCAACAGTCGTTCTGCGTGATCGAGCGACACTTTGAATTTTAATAAATTGGACGAGCTGCGAGCAGTTGGAATTTTTAACTGTTCAACTATCTGCCACCTCCTGCAGTATTGCTTACTTTTTCTGGTAGATTTAAAGATAAGGAGATTGCGACATTTATTTGAATGTCTTTTTTATATAGCTTTTATTCCTATCATTTTCATAATTTTCTACACGAAATAGTTGGTTGGTAAAGTCAACCTGTAAAAACGATCAACCGTGCATAGCAAATATAATATATAGACTATTGAAGCATCACAGCACTATGAATAATGTGCATCTAGACTATTGAAGTTCATGATTGGTACATATAATATTTATGATGTCGATTACAAACGAGGGGGAGAGTGAATGCCATCTTTTGTGGTTTGTTTTGATGCTAAAATTTTAATAGTAATTTTAATTGGTCACAGGACCACTTCTTACGTTGGACGTTTAAAATGTTTGTTTAAATCGACCTTACTAATAACACATCTTTGTCAACTCACATGCATGCATGCAGTCATATTGTGTACCTATGTATAGTCTCCTAAAAGTTGCATAAATTTCATTCATTAAATGCATTGCCAAGAGCAGCATCAGCAAAAATATCATTGCCATAAACAACTTTTGTGCAACCGATATAATATGTAATCACGAAAATTTATTCAACACTTTGGTCTGGTCCTTTTGCTCTCCTGCGACTGTCCGCGACCGGTTTGAAGCTTGAAGCTTCGTTATTATAAACGTAAATCTTGCCGAAATATTGCTTATCTGTTACAATGCTATGGTGATTTCATCTCCATCAGAGCTTTAGAACTTTGACTACACCAAAAATAATATGATTCAATGCAGTAATGAAAAGAAACTCAAGGTCATAATAAAGCAGGTTCTGGAGGGCAATATTAACACGTCACACTCGACTCGCCAACTAACATTTTATTATGTATTGATTAGGTAGGTCTTCTGGTTCTAGTCAATGGCGAGCGACAAAAAATTGCTGGATGGAGAAAATTGATATAAGTAAATTTGAGTTTGTAGAATCTATATAATAAAAATAATGTAGTAGGTATAAGGTTCGTATTCCTAAGTTCCAGTCAAAATTGCATAATTTATTATTATTATAAACAATAATGAATCACTGTTTAAATTTGGAAGATGAATATATAATTATTTCACCAACCGTATTATGCTACTCGACTCTATATAACCACTTGAATGCAAAAAATACAACAGTAAAGTTAACCGCTTGGTTAATGTCTTGTTTAACTAAGGTAAGTGAGTCTGTCACAGGCATCGCTGTAAATACTCAAATAAGCACCCACGTTATGGAGGCTGCATATTATACTATTGCCCATTAAACGGTCGGGCTCACATATATGAAAATTTACGGAATTTATTTTAGTTCATCCATATCCAGTTTATTAGGAGTTTCTACTTCACGTAATAATGGTACCGTAAGATGAGTGGTAGAAGAGAGCCTCCAACCAACAAAGTAGTTGTTGCTGACCTCCAGACGCTCAACATTAAAGAGTCAGTGTATAATAAAATGAAAATGTGGAGTCCACTATTTACTACATTTCCTGTTTAAATGACAGTGAGAAGTACCGTATTTTTATTATGTGATACTGCATCTTTACTTTATTGGATTTTAACGCACAGAAAATTGTAGGTTATTGCAGTAAAAATACATACCTACATAATAGCGTGTATGCGTGTTCCATAATAATATATTGGAGACACACATTTGAGCGAGAGTGTACTAAACAATTGTATGAGTTTTTTTTCTGTGGTCCATAAAATTCAAACACTGAAGAACAAAATGTTAGTAATATCCATTTTTTTGTGGTTGTAGCATATCTCTTAATGTCCCTTATTATGACATGATTCTCCCTATGCTATAATCATTTTAACAAAGCACACTATCCAACTTTTCCTTATTTTTTGCTTCCTTACCTTATAACTCAAAATGGATAGTCTACACATTTCCTGATGCATTATGCATTTTTGCTTATTTGACCATGCTTCTGCTAAGACCAGTTATACCATACCCTCAGTAAAAACTGTACAGATTGTGCATACGCTTTCCGTTAAATAATCCTTGGATTCTCACTAGATTCACGGCATGGCAATTTTTTACTCACCAGCACTTCTGCATCGTTATACATACTTCTTGATTTTACTAGGTACATAAATATTAAAATGCCAACAACAATAAGCAAGTGAAAAGCAGCATGCTACCGGTCTGGATTTGAGTGTTTTATTATTTCTCACTAATAAGACGTTATGTAATTTGCATAAGAAATTGGTTCAAAATGTGTACAAAATGATATATGTCCATAAAACACAGCTCAGCAAATGCTGTAGACAATACTAGCAATAGAAGCGTCTTTTCCAAAGGCCAAGCAGCATGCAACAGTTAAGTAATTGACAATCGAGCAAGTTACATATATTTAAGGCAGATGAGCGTGATAAAGCCCCGGAAAAAGCTCATCATAATATATTATGTATTTGAATGCGTTTAATATTTCTGGTACATATTTTAAATTTTTTACTCACCATTATAATATTATAGTTGAGTCGGGGAGCTAGTTGAGTGCTGAGTCTACTTTATTCACTGAGTCACAAACAGGGAAGAAACGTCCTAAGGGTTAAATTATATATAATTATTTTCTTTTGGTCTATATTGTCTCTGGTCGGGATTATGTAGCTCAATAAAATCCAATTATCGACTGAAAATGTGTTCCATTAAAATACTTATGTGAACGGTTTTATAAACTTTCTCAAGGATTTAAATTTTTTACACATCTTCGACCATTTGAAGTTGTAATTTAATATGATTAAGTGATGCTTATCGTACTTTTTTCGTATTAAATCAGATGAATCCAATCATTCAAGTCGGTTCAAAAATCAAAATATTATCTCAAGTATGCCCCATGAAGAGTAACAACGAGTCAAGGAAAGGAGTTAGAAACATACATGCTATATCATAAACTGTTTCACTGTGACAAAAAGCTTAATTTTTTGTATATTTTTTGCACGAATCTGAATATTGTGACCTTTGGTATAAGTAAGTATGACTCTATGACTAATGACATTTTTGGTAACTGAAAATGATATTAACCTATGCATGTTAGCGGTAAGGATCAAAACATGTATATCATAATATTCCACTTCAATCCATGTACAAAATTCGATGTGTTCGATTGGAATATTAAATGCATGAAAAATTTCCCAAACGAGATCAGAGCATCCAGCTGGCTTGTAATAATGTAGTTCTACTAAAATATAAATGTTATATAATGGAACTTATAGTATGCATCTGTTTACATGTGATAAAAAAAACTTTTGACATTACTGCCATTATATCTTGCTCTTCTGACATGATAAAAAAGTCACAGGAGATTAGGTTATGATGATTACCCATATAAAACTTTTATATATTTGAGTTTAAATACCAGTTAAAGTTAGACATATTGCGTGTTTGCTTATAACCAATGCCACAGTTTCCTATAAAATTCCTTGCCACATTTCGTTCACAATACACACACTTTAGACAGATAGGAAATGAGTAGGTAATGAGTTGGGCATGCATGTTTCTGTTTCAATCCTGTTTTTTTGTTCGTCAGTCTGTTTTCATGATTTGTTTGAATTCGTATTTTTTGCACGCATACTCAGGTTTCTGCAAATGCAATTGATAATTGAATGATAATCACTGGATAATGTTAGCTAAACCGCAGTTTTACGGTGTATTATGAAATATGATATATTAAATTGTACCTTTTTGGGCGTCATAATGACTATTAGACTAAATTAATTTTTTGAAAATTTCCATTCGGGTAGTTTGATGAATATTGGTTCTTATGGGTTTTACGTACAGTAACTTAAAATGTGACCACTGACCACTGTTATAATTAATGATAAACCTTCATTGTTAAAGGTGAAGCTTTATTGTGTAATGCACTTTGAAGATTCAGTTCTAGTAACGCAATAAGTTTTTTGACTGATGATGATGATTGCACTGATTGCAGCACCATAATTGTAGAATAGAATGTAGACAACAACGCCATCATGCTCCTTGTCTATGCATGCGGTTGTGGGTAATGATTGAATTATTTTCGAATGGCAACTTGCAACGTGGTGTTTGATTTTACTATGTAATATATACATACATCACAAAGATGAGGATAAAAAACAATTTGTGGTGAAGCTCTTTTGGTAAAAGCGAATGCTCGGAATGGTAAGTGAATTGGAACCACATTTTTTATAATATACACATAATTCTATTTAAAACAACTTTATTTATCATTTGATGAGCAGAGATTGGCAACCTACCTAACGAGGATTTTCTTTTGCTAAAATGTACGCGATTTCTATTGTCTTATTCTTGTTATTGTTGTTATATCGTTTTATTTAACTGATGGGGAAGCTATAAGGCAATAAGCGTTACGAGGGACTAGAGGTTATGATATGGTTCTCCCTTATTGTTAGTAAATAATATTCCTATCAAAACCTTTTTAAAGTGAAACTACGTCATATTAAAAACATATCGGAATTTTCAACAAAACCATTCTAGTCTTTATCATAACCATAATAATATTCGATTTAATTGATCCTCAATCAGCCAATCTTTAAAATTCCAGTTCCTCGTCGATCTTATCCCTGCGCATTATGAATAATATGTGCTAATTTGGAGTGAACGTTTGATTTAACGAAGTAGTTGTCTATAACTCTAAACTCATACATTTCCCGTCTTAACCGGTACAACGCACACTACTGGGATAGGTAGTATACAAAGTAATACTGCCCAAAACATGTATTAATATGGCATGCCCTATATTTTTCTCAGGAGTAGTTTCATCAATTTTCAAAAGACGGAAATTTTAGCTTTTCCAAATGCTCATTCATGGCTCGTGAGAACCATTTTAAAACCAACTTTATTCGCCAAATTTTTGTCTATTACACAAAAATGTACAGGAGCTAGTAGATAAAATAAAATGACCGCAATTTTGTTTTCATGAACCAACTCTCAAAAACGAAAATAAACTGTTGATGACTACCTATACCTGATTGATTGTCATACTGAATGCAAAAAACTGAAAGCTACATATTTACATGCTTGGTTCTTTCATGAACAATATTGAATGACCTGGAACTGTCTTGATTTAACATGTAGGTGTCATTATGACAGTGAAATCCAAACGCGGCCCTTGGTTTTTGGAGAAGTTTGAGTATCTAACTTCATCCTATAAATTCAGTGGAATCATTGCTACATATCCAATTTACACCTTCCCAAAATCAAGCGAAAAGTCAGCATTATTTTTGTTAATGAAATATGATGATTTTCAATGGAATTCATTTCGGTAATTATTGGTAGTTGAAATTACAACTTTAATGTGTAAATGCAAGTAGGTAAGCACTTGGTACGTTTGGGATCATATTCAGCGAGGATTTTAA
>JAQIXW010003945.1:0-12321 GCA_034700685.1 Willowsia buskii
ACTACTACGGCACCACACAATCACCAGCTTTCTGTTATGCGAGCGCCGTAAATTTTCCTTTTCTTGTCGAAGAACAGAGAGCGTACCAGATAAAAAAAATCAATGAATGAGCTTTTTAGCTAATGATTATGTTAGGAAAGAGCATGGAAAAAAGAGAGATGATATGGTGGTCGAGTTCTATAAAAATATAGGAACTAGGAAATTTATAGAAATTAGAAAAGGTTGGGAACTAGTTTCTCCTATTTGTAGGGTAAGGGAAAGAAACCTAGCCAGACATTTATCTTGATCAGTGCGAAAAAAAATGCAGGACAGTGTAGAGCAGCCAACATAATAGATTTTTTCACTTTCTCTCAAAACTCCCCCTTTCATCTTTTCTAACCTTTGCCACTATTTCGAGAAAGAGAGAGAGAAAGCATTATTTTCTTTGAACATTTTGCTTTCTCCTTGTATTTATTTCACTGTGAATGCATTTCCGATAGAAAGAGTGGATCTCTGCAGAAACCAAGAAAGTTTCGTGGTGTGGGCTGACATACGATAGGCAAATGAAGAGAATGAATTGCACTTTGGCAAACTCTCTGTTTCTTTGATGTGTAGTGAGCGATATTGAGAAATCAGGAAAAATTGGGAAATTATGAAGCTGTATGCAAAACTCATTTATGTGAAACGAGTACTTTAGTTAGATTTTTTCCGGGAGAATAAAGTTTTTTCGTCTTATTGATAGCACATAATATGGTTTTAGTTGGGAACGATGAGAAAGTCAACAACAGCACGGTACTTTCTCTAAATAACCTAACGACTCATAAGTTTTTTGTGAGTTTTTGTCACAATTTTTTTTATTCGAGAATACAGCCATGCATGTTGATCCACGGCCAGGTAGGAGAGAAATAAATGATTCATAGTAAATTTTACGAGTTATTTTTCCACCTTTTTTCTCTAAACTTCTGAACGAACGTCAAACAAAAAGAGAAAGTTTTCTTTTTTTCTGCATGGAATAAAAAAGTACCACTCATTTCCCGAGTCAAAGGGAGACAGGCGGCGGAAGCAAAGATAGAGAGAGAGAGAGAGAAAGAAGGGAAGATAAATGTATTATTTATGTGCAACTCCTTGATAAAAATTTGAAAACCCGTTTTTCTCCCATCTTTTCCTCCTCCTCCTCTCTCATAAAAATAAATAATCCTACTCCAGCTCCCATTCCCATTCTGGCAGTACAAGATCCCGGAGGAGGATGTGTACATTTTATTCTTGCTCGAGACAATATATACTTGTCTAGTCTCCAAAGTCGTAAGAAACGCTAAGTACCTCACCTTTTTCATGTCCTCCAAGACAGTACAACCTACAAGTCATGAGAATGGAAAGAACTACTGGAAAGTTGGATTGTTGTGCTTCAAAACAATAATCAAAATGGTAACAGTAAACCAGACACAATACTTTCAACTTGTATTTCACTCAAATATCATATGTAACGGGAATGATGGTAAAAATAAAATGATTGTTTGATTATGTAGAGAGCATGGTTCTTTCTTGGGGTTTTTCAGTATGCAAAGAAGTCAATGTTCTGTAAAAAAAAGAGGCAGATTGACTTTCTCCATCCTGAGGAAAAGCTTACGACACACAAACAAGTATAATATTTCGCACGTATTTTTAGCCAGTCAAGTAAAACTAATCCGTATCCTTTCACTAGAATTCTCAGAGTGAAAATGCGAACCTATGTTTGTTTTGATTTCGAGTTGTTCACGAGGTAAATACGCACATCTCAATATTCCTAACGGCATCCCCGCGGTTACTGACCTGTTCAGGGTCACGGGTGTCACTACAAAAAACACACACACGAGCGAACACGAGTAAAAGCAATTCATTGATATCAGGAAGAAAATAGAAAAATATACTGTGAGCATTGTTCCGATAAAAATAAACGGCATATTTCCTCCCTCCATCTTTCTCGTCGTTACATTTAATGAGAACACATCAGCAACGGTCACCACTTGATTGATACTTCTTTTTTGGACGACACCACTGATTCCCAGAACGCTTCCGCAGTTTTCTCCAAAATGCTCAACAAAAACAAAGACTAATTTGAGTAATCCTATCCCTGGCGGAAAGCACTTAATGTTTATGGCTCCTCTGTGAGTTATCCAATCCACTGTGTTTATTCCAATGAAGCTCTCTATATCTTCTGGTAATGTTTAGTCTACAAGTCAAATTGCGGTGTGGCGATTCCAAGGCTCTTATTAATATCCTTCCCGACAGAAAAAACAGCTACATAAGCATTTTTACCATCTTCCTCGTAAATAACAGCGAGTGCCACCACCATTAACACATTTCATTGGAAATGTCAAACTCATGCTCGCGTCATGCGTCAGTTGCTCTTGCTGATTGTGAGAAGTAGCCAACAAGCCAAATATATGCCGACCACCGTACCATACCATACCACAAGCAAAATAGAACTTTCTCCAGCAAGTGAAAGTCTAGCCATGTCATGATCATTTTCATCATCTTCATCACTTTCTTCACAAGCTATACTCCTTTTTATACTGTTCCCCTGTTCATAATAATACCCATCACGGTCATCAATCGTCACCATCAAATACAGGAAATAGGTTCGCCTTTATTTTTTTTTCTCTGAACACTTTTTGCGGTTGCGGTTTTGACTTGGTTGTGGTGGTTCCACGAAGAAAGAATGAAATAAAAGAAAAACTGGATATGGTTTTGGTCGTTGCAGTAATATTAGTTGTGGGCGAGAAAAAAAACAGAGGAAGCAACAGCATCAAAAGTGGGAAGAGATTGTGGAATATTTCATGGTTGAAGGAGATGATGACATTTGCTCTGATGGGATTCCAGAGAATATTTTCTTTCTGCTGCTTTCTCTCTACTTAAACCGAGCCATTCTCTTTTTATAGTTGTGTCGTGGTGCGATGACATGGTTGGCTTTTCCTACTTGGCGAAAGAGAAAGTGCGTCTGGATGGGTGGATGTTCTAAAGGGAAAATATATACGAATAGCACCTAATTTTTCATCAGCTGATCAAATCGCCACCATCATCATTCCCGAAATAGTATTTCTCTTCGTGTAACAAGAGACCAATGCCAATTTCCACTTATTCTCAGAGACCAAAACCAGACTTCGAGACAGAACCGCAGTCACAGCAGAAGGTCCTTCATTTTTCATCTGGAGAAAAAAATAGAAGCTGAGGGAATAAAAAACAAAAGAAAACGATTTTTTTACTATTGGTGGTTCCAATATATACATCAATAATACAACTATGACTTCTCTTTTTTTACCACATGAATGATTATTCCACTTTATTTCTCCAAAATGACATTTTCCTTCATCTTCGAAAGGTTTGCTGTTTTCAGAGATTCAGTATAAAACAGCTTCCACGTTGTTCGAAAGCTCTGCTCAGTCTCTCTATTTTTCAGCATGTCTGGCCAGAAACCATTATTCATGATGATCCAAATAATGAAACAAACTGACAAAGTAAATATTAGAGAAAAAATATTTTAGAACAGCACTCCACATACGCTTATCAAATGGTAGAAATGTCAGAAAATCTTTTTCCAAATGGATGATCCATAGTACCTAGGCTAATCCCTAGTTATGGACTTTTGATAAGCACAATAATTTTCTTTATGATTTGCACGCCTTTTTATATAAATAAATGCTGTCATGAGTGAAGAAAACTGAAGATGTGATGACTAATGACTCTAATCTTTTTTTCTTAATCTTTGTCTCCCCAACAGATTGTGAAATCAGTGGATAGAGACTGTGGAAAATGGAGTTTTTATCGTCAGCCGGTCCAACAATGGATTACTCACTATTCTCTTCCGGCTCGTTGTCGTCGACCACAGAGTTGATCACAGACATGATGGATCACGACAACCACAGCCACTACAATCACCACCACTATGGGAACTACACCCTGGGGGATGACATCATTAGTCACCCTGCCGTGCAAGCACTATTTTATCTCATCTACGGAATCATCTTCATCCTCGGCATTTTCGGAAATGTTCTCGTCTGCTATGTCGTCGGACGGAACAAAGCGATGCAAACAGTGACAAACTTTTTCATCACAAATCTCGCCCTCGCCGACATCCTCTTGTGTGCACTCGCCGTCCCTTTTACTCCACTCTACACATTTCTCGGAGAGTGGATCTTCGGACGGGTACTTTGTCATCTTGTCGCATACGCCCAAGGCACCTCAGTCTACATCTCGACTCTGACCCTCACCTCCATCGCGATCGACCGGTTTTTCGTGATTATCTACCCATTCAAGCCAAGAATGCGATTGACCACATGTTTGATCATCATCGCAGGAATCTGGGTGTTCGCTCTGTTGGCAACCCTTCCATATGGCATATTCCTCCACTACTTTGTTATCGAGGATAAATACACCTGCGGAGAGTCCTGGCCGTCTGAAGTGATCCGACAGGTTTTCAGCGCTTGCACAATGGTCCTCCAATTCTTCCTTCCGTTCCTAGTCATCCTCTTCTGCTACATCAAGGTCTCCCTCAAGCTATCCGATCGGGCAAAGCAGAAGCCGGGCAGTAAGAACTCGAAGAAGGAGGCACTCGAACGGGAACGCAAACGGCGAACAAATAGGATGCTCATCGCCATGGTCTTCATTTTTGGCATGTCTTGGCTTCCCCTCAACGTCTTCAACTTGGCTGCCGATCTCTCTGAGGATGCTGCAGAGTGGAAGTATTCCAATCTCACGTTCTTCTGTGCACACGCTGTCGCCATGAGCTCTACTTGCTACAATCCATTCTTATACGGTGAGTAATGTTGGTGGAAAGAGAAAGCTTGAATTTTTCATTTTATTAGTGCCCCAAAATAAAGAACAATGCTGGGCGGAAAGTGTCGCTTTAAAATATAAATGCCTGTCTACAGGAGAAAACTATTCATCAGTTCTGTAATATGCAGGGATACTATTGTCTGTGGAGAAGAAAGGGTTACATAACAGCATGCAATTTTTAGTCATGGCTTTTGTTGATGATGTCATTGATTTAATATCTGTGTCGTCCCTTCTCACTTGAACGCATTACTTCTGCTCAGCCCTGGGGTTGGCATATTGCGCATTTTTTTTCTTCTTTTTCTTCAAGGGTGTTGTCATCCCATAATACCAAATTGTCAACAAAGTTAGATGACATGACAGTACTTCATGGTAGGGATCCAAAGTAAACGAGTAGTGCTCTCAATATAAAAAATAAATAAGGAAAGGGAAAGTGTGACAAGAGAAGAAAAAAATAATAAAGAGGAAGAAAATCAAGAGAAAGGACAATAACAGTGAAAGTGTATAATTTAATGCTTAACTTTACTCGTAGTTTCCTCTCCATGAAAATTTTTATGAAGTGTGAGAGGCGTGAACTGGAAGAAAAACTAGCTCATGAACTGCTATCACCACTATCATCATCATGACCATATCATCACAAGTCACGACACGATACAGAAAAAATAAATATATACACGGAAAGTGGAGAAGACTAGAATTTCCTTCGTTTTTTCATGGAAAAAATATAAAAAGTTTGAGTTTTGTTCTCTCAACCCTTTTTTCCTTATCAACATTTTACATAGAAAGTATAGTTTGAAAAGAAAAAAAAAAGATCTTTGTTCTGTTTGTTCATGTCTTACGGATTATATAATCCCCGGCGTAGTTTCCCGTTTGCACAGCCATTCTCAAATATTTTATGTGTGTCTTTCTCCTTCTATTTTTGCAGCCTGGATGAATGAAAACTTTCGGAAGGAATTTAAACAAGTCCTGCCATGCTTCAAGGAGTCTGCCGAAGGCAACTCTAACCGATCCAGACGCTTCGTTTCACAAAGAACAAACTGCAACGGGGCCGAGACTGTCCAGGAGACTCTTCTCCCGACCACGTCCAATGCCGCTGGCAACAATTTGACTCATGTCAACGCACAGCCGGCCAGCACCACGGTGGTCCAAGTATTGGAAACTATTGATGAGCTGAACTCCTCCTCTCACGCTGCCCCAGGTCAGGTGTCTATTGATCTGAACAAGGCAAGTGCTTCGTTCACTGCTGGGGATGACGTGAACGAGGTCATTGTCCATTACCCGTCACCATCCTTCTCTTCAACGACACCGTCTGGAGGTCCAGCCTGCAGTACAATAATGACAGACAACAACAATGAGAACATTAACAACAATAATAACACAAGTCGCAACAGTCACAATAATCACAATGCTGATGGGGGAACTGAGAATTCGACTCAAGAGCCTGCTAAAAATAATGATGTTGTTATCGATGTGGAGAGAGAGGATACTTCAAAAAATGATGGTAATTCTGCAGTCATCACTGTTGATTCTGGTAATGCCAATGAATCCAATGCGACCACCCAGTCGGTTACCACAGACACAGATACCATGTCCCATCCTTCTGAGGAGGAATCTTCTACCTCTGGAGGTGGTGGGGAAGTTGCAGCTGAAACTGGGCTTGGGGAATCTGACAGTTTGCTAAATAACATGAAACCATTCCCGGTCAGCTCAACAGTTCTGATTTAGGAGGCGATGGTCACTCTATCTGGTTAAAAGCTTATTGTACATTATTTTCCCAAAAAAAAAAAAAAAACTGGTTCACCAAAAAATCCGGAAGGGATGAGAACAAAAAAGGTACCAGTTTAGTTGTAAGTTATGTATTCATACCCAAAAAAAAGCTGTCTTTCTATCGCTCCTAATCACGATCATAATTTGTTAATATATAATGCTCGGGTTTTGTGTGCTATCTATTGTGGAAAGATTAGCAACAAACATTTTCATGCTTTCTTCTCAGCCATCATTGTTCAAGCAGAGATATTCAACAGCGTCATCATCATCACCAACATCATTTTCCTAATCAAACTTTTTAGTTAAGAGTGTGAACTACAGTGGTGAATACTAATGTTAGGAAGATGATATAAATGGTTGGTAGAGAGAAAGGAGGAGAAAGCAAGAGAGAAAGTATAAATACTTTGCAGGTACTACCAACCACTTCCATCATATCACCCCCTACACCGCCATTATTCTCTGTTCTCTTGTCTAGCTTTTCTTTTGTGTTTCTTTTCATGTTCATTCATCAAACTTTTCTATTACGTGAGGACACTGTAAATAAATAATTGTCTGTTTTCACTCCTCTCGTTTTCATGCTTGAAAAAAAGGGAAATTTTCCTCAAGAATATTTTTTTCTTCTCTATGATGATATGATAGTGGTCTTGTCGAGGAAGGTCCTTGTTTTTTGATGATTCCAACAGGGAGTGTGAAATTACAAGGAAAAACTTTTTAGAATCATCATCATCATCCTCCTCGCCTCATACTGTTTTTGTATGTCGGTATACCTATATAGTAACCACAAGTTTTTTTTTTTGAAAACACGTGTGGCTATACACTATCCTCCTTATTGTCGGTAATTCAGTGGCAATCACTTCTTTCGCTTCATCATACCATCAGTGAAACTTTTTTTAAAGCTGATTTTCACTTCTCCTCCATTATATTTACTTAACCTGCATGTCATGTGGACTGTGTAACTTTTTTTTTTGTATTCCTTCCGTGATAATTTCCCACAAAAAATAGAGCTCTTTATAAACTTTTTCAAGTTTTTTGGGTAGACCATAATCATATGCTGTATATATATTCATTATATAATTTACAGATATGGGAAGAATATCCCTTGTTTTTCTCTCTATTCGCCATCATAATATCATCAGCATCAGTATTATCATCGCCTCTTGATTTCCCACGTGCTTGATAGTTGTGATATTACTTTTACTTGATTTCAGAGAGAGACAGAGAAAAAAAAGTTTTCTTTGAGAAACGCAAGCGGGCTACGTAATGCCATCTGAAACTAGAAGGGAAAGTATACGAGTATATATTGGCATGTGAATCATGTGGAGTTATCCAGAAAATAAAAAAATTCCCACACGATATCATCATACTTTTTCTTCATATAAGTTTTCGGGAAAGCACGCACTTCCATGTAAAAGGTGATTATGATAATATTATAGGGAGGAAATTAATCAAAGAGTTTTTAGGACAGTTTAAACTTTTTCATAATCCATGAAAGGAAATTTAATGGTTGTGCGTGCAAATTGGGATGCAGATTGGAGGACAAATATTTGTCACGTGGGGACGAAAAATTGGATCAAAAAGTGATTTACAGTTTGCAACTATTTACCATCAAGTCAGCATGTGGTCCGATGTAACGGCAGAAATTTTTTGTATCAATTGAGAGATGTGGAATGTGTGGGTGTTTGTTATTATTTTTTTCAGTAAGGCGGCACTGTTTGAAAACTATTTTGGTTGGTGGGAGATCAAATGATCTGTAGAATGTGAGGTGATTAAAATGCGATGAAGCTGAGAGATGTAAATTAACTGTATGGCTATTTATATCCGTAAAAGTTGCAGTGCGTTGGTGGCTGTAATGTTGACTAGATCGAATCTCCCTTGTAAATAATGGCAGATGTCACACTAGTTGACAAAGGTGCTCACCAGGTGCTCTCAGATCCAATCTAGACTCTAAATGGAATTTTCAGTTCATAGTGGATAACTATCGATCTGAATCGAGTGCTGGAACAAGTCCAACATGAAAATAGAGAATAAGTAGGTCTCTGTGAGTCTCCTACCCAAAATGTTTTCCCCGTCTAATTTTAATCTTTAACGAGAAAGATCAATGGATAGATACACAGATCCGCTTTTTGTCCTTGGTCGATTTTCAACAATAGCGAAGATGATGAGGGCAGTAGTGAATGTTTAGATCAAAGTGAAACTATAGCCGAGACAACTTTCCTCATCCTTTTTCCTCTTAAGCTGCCTAATTGGCAGCTACTTTCATTTCAGTCACGTCTCACAATCCCCTGAATGAATTATGATGATGACGATGATGAAGATTTTGATCATCATGGCTCATGAGTCATGAGTGGCATGTGCGTGCCACACTGTGCGAATGAGTACTATCCTTTTGATGCGATGAGCTTGGAAGAGAAAAAGGGGAAAAAAGAGAGTAGAAGTTGGAGAAGGAAAAGTGAAAGTTTTCTTGTTAGTTCGGACTTTTTGTCTTCTTCTTCAACGACTTATCCTTCTCTCTCTTTCCTTCATTATTTCCATTACAATCTTTTGTCGTCATGCGATGCAACTTGTAAGCATATTATTTTCTCCCAATTTTCTCCAGACCTATAGATCCCGTTTAATTTTATCTTTGCTTTTCTCTCTCCTCTCCTTATTTTTAAACGTGGACCTATGTTGTCAACAAAATTGTAGACTTTTACAAGATGAGCGTTAGATGTGAAGCGAAGAAAATATTATTTAACTTTTTCAACCTTTCTTTTTTCTCTTCCCCTGATATGCTCTATATGTCAAGTATGCTCATTCCATTTCATAATGAAACCAGCGGAACGAGCGTGGGTAGTGGTGCATTTACTCTGCATTTTATCAGGCAACGTGACCCACAAAACTCAATAAAGATGCATGTTTTCCCCTGATGTAAAATAAGAGGCATATCTATTTTTTTCTGGGGTTTTTTTGTGACCTGCAATAAAAATATGAATAAGTAATGATGTGAGGTGCAGGTTGTGTGATGGCTGGAGCAGAGGTTCTGGAGAAAACTGGATTTATGACTTTAATCCTAATACGACGACAAATAATATTATTATTGCTGCAGATCAAAGATCATTTTTTTGTCAGTCAGATGGGAAGACAAATTGAACAGCCTTCTCGTCTACTTATCTTCATCTTTTTTTCTCTCAGAGGAGGAACGTGCTCTCCCAAGAAAAAGCTTCTCGTTTTGTAGTCTCCTTGATGAACAGCTATAAACTGGGAAAAGACAGGAGATATAAGTGGAGGGAGAAGAGGAGCGGAACTAATAAAAAGAAAGTACCGACTCACTGTTGAATTTACTTTCTCTCTTTAGCTTTCTCTACTGCATTTTCTTTGAATTTCCGAATCAGAAAATTATTGTCGATGGTTTACTGAAAAGGATGAATTGTCAGAAAGCTTTTTCCCTCTTGCTTGAATAATGATGCTGATAATAATAATAATAATAAAGATAATAATAATAACTGTGGGCTGATGCAATCTTCTATTTTTGCGAAGAAATGCCGCAGAAATTTTGGTGAATGCTGCTTCCTGCCTACTAAAGAAAATATTTAATGGTATAGGTACATTGTTAAATTAAGATGAACGGGTAAAAAACCTCCTCCATTACTGGTAGACGGTATACTCCAACATTTAATTATGTTTGCAGAGAAAGAGGTTTAGGCCTAGGTAAATAATTTGAGAGGGAAGAATAAAGAATATTATGTGAGGTGAGCGGGGGGAGGGGGTAGTTGATGATGGTCTGGTGTACATAAATTATAGGTTATGGTAAAATATATTTTGTTCATTATGCCATCACGCTGTAATTTTATTCAGAATTTATTGAAGGGAGAAGATCAAAGTTTATTATCTGAAACCACGACGAATCTATTCTATCGTATTCTAATTTCCAGCATGAACTGAAATATCGTTAAGTTTTCGTCATTTTCTCTGTAAATAGTTTTTATAAGATTTGCCTCTCTGCAATATTTTGTATACGAGATAATTATAGGCAGACTGGCATTTTTGGTTTTTAAGTGTAAATATATGTACATATTGCATTGCAAATATTGCGCAGTTGTTTGATCGTCTTTCTTAAAGGCGCCAAAAACAATTTGGATTTATAGTGGGGAGTCGTGTCCTGCGGGTAAAATTACTTTAATTGCTTGAATTTTGAAGATATGAAGTTAAAAATTTAAAGAACTTTAGGAACTACATAGGTACATAGTTAATTATGTAAAAATATATATCTTTCGTCAAGTTTCTCTGTTTTATTTAAATTAAGTCAGGAAACGTTAAAAACTAATCAGAGTTAACCGCTTGGAATAAATCATGACTTGACTTGACCGATAATAATTAATTCATTGAGTGTACACACAGCACTCAAGGAATTTCCACAGAATGTCAAGTAAATACGGCTTAGTAACGGCCAAAAAAGATGAAAGCAAACGTTAGCGGTGATAGGAATGGTACTTGTTACTAATTAATTATTAATTAGCTCCAAACTCAGAGTATACTGAGAAAAGGACTAGTAGCATGTAGATATTCAGCCCGCTACTTTCTCTCTGTCTAATAAACGCATTGGGAGTGATGGTGTGATCCTATTTTATATGGATTAATATGAGCCTCTAGCCAAATATGTTTATATCTAGAGGAGCCAAATTAGTTTTTTAGACAGTCTCTCTCCACATATATTTGTTCTCTTCACACTTGCTAGTTTTACTAGTGCTACTAATTCCCACCCGAAATCTATGGCAGTGGCACACAGCCATTATTACAAGTTCTCGAGAAAAGAGATAATCATCAAAGCTGGAGGCGGTGATGTTGGTGATCTTTTGGTGAAAACCTAGTGTATATAGAGAGATCCAACAGTATAATATATTTTAGGTATTCTTCTTACATCGACTGGTAACGCTGATGTATGTTCTTTCGGAGAAAAGAAAACACGCGTTCCATGTCGACAAACTTGCGACGCATGTTGGATTGAATGATGTGAGTAAACTTAAGTCAAAGTCGGAGAACATTCATTCCTTTAACGCCCTCTTACCAGAGAGTTTCGTTCTTGTTTGCTTTCCCGAAGGAAACATGCGAATGCCCTTTGCAGATAAAAAAATGTCACACAAGTTGAAAACCGAGTGATAAATAGTGGGTAGAGTTTTTAGGGATAAGGTTTTTCTCGCTAATTTTAACATGTTGATCTGTAACAATAGTTTTTAGAGATAGATGCTTTCTTTCCAGTGAATCAAAGAATGGCCGAAATGATGTGTCGGTGAGAATTTATAGTTGATCATTAATTTCTAATATTACTAATAATATAATCTGAAGAAGCCTCCAACACTGAATTATTTGATGGAATACAAGAGTAAAATTGAAACAAGGGAAAATGGGTATCACCATCAGGGAAGTTGGTACAGTTAAAAAATAGGATAGGCCGACAGGATGCTGAGGCTGAGGCTGCTTCTTGACTTTTCATTGCACATTCCACCATCATTCCATTCTCATGTATCAAAATATTTAAACTTACTAAGTACATATTTATCTTAAATGCTTTCATCAGTTTTAACTGAGAGGTCTGTAAATATGCTCTTGCTACAAGTATCTATATTAATCAAATAGCCTATAAATGTAGAGCTGGAAATACAGTTTATTATTTATATAAATCTTGTAAATATCACCCTTCAGTATTTTATAAAGTGGGAAGGCTTTATGAACATAAAAAGGAAAGTCTTACTACTTGCTATTGTATATCTCTATAAACACACATCACTA